>JANFAE010000601.1:0-54311 GCA_024613145.1 Pisolithus marmoratus | reverse complement strand
GGGCTGTGCTGCTGGAGTGGCCAGCGTCGTAGTGGCTGGTGGGGAGGTCGGCAACACCGGCGAGTCTGTGGTGTGCTCCGCAGGAGGTACGGCATGGGAGGGTGCCTGTTCGGTTGCCTTCCCGTTTTCATGATTACTTTTTAGGGTTGATGGCAATTCTGCTGCAGGTCCCTCTACCGGTCTGGGCGACAGAGTAGGTCGCTGGCTTGCTTCCTTTTCTTCGCCACACTCTTTGGATCGATGGTCGGGACTGGCCGCCCGAGCGAGCGTAAAATATCGAATGCTAGACGTTTTTTATCTGCTTGTTGTGGTGTGCGCATGGTGGGTTTGCGCCTTCATTGGCCGTTCGGGAATGGGGAGATCTGTGGTAGACACCTCGCCGCCGCTGGAGGTGAAGGACCCTGAGGCAGGTACGCCAGTGTCGCGTGTTCAGAGTAAGCATACGACGAAATAGGAGCGGGCTCGGTGGGAATTAAGTGAGATGCTGTCCCAGGCTGGAAAGTAGGAACCTGGGGCGTAGAACCATCGACCTGTTCCGATTGCCCGGTGGTGCACTCCCAGCAGTATCCATGGTACTAGATTCAGGTATTGGGGGACTCAAGGCAGTGTCGAAGGCCCGCCACCGACGGTGATGTTGACTGCCGCGGTAATAAATCTGGAGGTATTGTGCATGAACTTCGGGGCAATTGCCTTCCATGCTGCTCAGGGACCGAACGAAGCGCGGCTTCAGCCACAGCGTATCTATGCCTGCGCGAAGTACTTTCGTAACTAGAATTGCGGTTTGTTCAGGCCAGACTTGTACGCATTGATCAGCATTGGAATCTTCAATATAAGAACAAGGCTATCATTACCTGGACAGCCTGTTGGAATGCGCGAATGAACATCTCCTCTGGTCTCGGACCTGTGGTCGTGAACCTGTCGAGTGCTGTGGCTGTTGCTGTGTGTTGGGTGGTCTGATGAGGCAGGCGGCACGATGTGTTGCTGTGGATCATGGTGGTGCACTATAGGCTGTTGTACGTCCTGTTGCGGGAGCACTTCCGATGCGGATGAAGATGACTGTGTCGTGACCTGAGGTTCATAGTGAGAGGGCTGGATCACGGAAGACTGAGCAGGATATGCTGCTTGAGGCTGAGCCAGAGAAGGCACTGTAGGTGGTGGCAGAGCCGTGACCGATGTTTGGTCTTGCACCTGAGGAACATATGCCTGGTGTTGAGCTGAATCAGTGGGCGCCCAAGTCGGAATTCGTTGCGCTGGCCGAGAATGCTGAGATAAAGGATTGGTTGGGGCTGAGCGTTTGTCGGCTGAGGTTGCGGAATTGGCTGTGCTGAGAAAGATGCTACCGGGTAATGAGTAGGAATAACTCCAGTGGACCCCGTTGTCCCAGTTCTCTGTGCACTTCGGCTGTGTCCAGGTCGCTGAGTCCCTGCAATATGACATGAACTTTCAAGGACAACCTCATAACAAATCCCATCGAGACACACCATACTGTTCGCCCGGATTTTGCTGATTAGGCGCGTTGGCGTGAGGGTAATATCCTGGGCGGTCCGTCCTGTAATTTGAAGAGCGATGGTCTAGTCGAAACTTGTTTTGCTCCTGCTGCACCGTGGGCCTTTGGTGGGGTTGGCTTAGCGCATACGGGTAAGACGCGTAATAGGGATATGGTGCGGGGGTACGGCACACTGTATTGAGCCTGAGCAGTAGATGATGCAGATGATTGTTGCGGTGGGGGTTGAGACTGTTGAAAGCTCTGGTATACCTGTGGAGCCCGGTGGTAGGTCATTGGTTGCGCGTATGACTAGGAGAGTGCAGGTCAGTCACATCTGTGTACGACGGGAAGATTAGACCTACTGAGGACGTCGGGTTAGTCGGAGGGTGATCCGGGACCTCGACGAGGGTAGCAGTGCTGGGTAGAAGTACATTTGCTTGGTGATCAGCCCCAGGAAGACCACTAGGGTTCAGAGCCAGGGACCTAGTAATACCATCCGTTAGCAGGGCGCAAACAATACGCGAAAACCTCTCACAATTGGCCTGTACTTCGAAGCCTCTGGAGCATTTCTCTATGTTCAGTGAGTCGCAACGCGTACACGGACCGAATCATGGACCACTTACTCAGCCTCGCGACCTTCCTTCGCCCGTCTTTCTAGTTGATCCATCAGAAAGTTCCTATGGGCCTGATCATTGTTGGCCTCCAGCCTGTGAACGATTTCCTTCATCTCCTCGATACGCCTTACGTTGGCTTGATATGCCTCGGTAGAAACTAAGTCGGTAGGGTTGATCATTGAGGAGGCCGCCAAAGCGACGGTCATTCCCGAGGGATCATTTGACGAACCTCCTTCCGCTGCATTTTGCATTACCGCTGTCTGTCCAGTGAACACAACACAAGTGGCTTGTACCCGGTTTTGACTTGGAAGTTCAGCCGAGAGAAGGTTGGCTCAGGTTCACCGTCACGCTACCGTGACATCTGCATGTGACGCTCTAGGTCTCCGACGGTCATTTATAAAGATCGTCAATCCATTCCGCTTACACTAGACCCTTGAAATATTGTACAACCGTGTGACGCAATCTGCAGCCTCCTGCTCTCCCACGGCGAGTATGACTCCTACTTTCCTTTGGCGGAGCGCACCGGCATGGAGCAGTCGGGCTGCTCGTAGGTTTGCCTCTCAGTCATCGTCATTTGAAACGCCAGTGGCTGGTGTCTATAGAGTGTTTGATCGTGAGGCGAAACGACTGCAAAAAGACTTCGCTGTGAGGAGAGACGGAGGGGAACGGAGTAGGACCGTAGACTACCTCCGCGACGAAGTCTCAGAAAGATTGATGGAACGTTTTTTGGTGAGATCCCCTCAAATAGACCGTTCATTCATCTCAAGGTACCCCAGGATATTAAGAGGAAATTTGATACCATCGTCGATCTTGGATGTGGCCCCGGGCATTTTTCTAAGCTCTTAGAGCCTAGCAAGGCGCGGAAAGTAGTGATGATCGATTCAAGCAGTCAGTATTGCGTGCATATAGGTTATTCTTGATTTCAGACTCAGGTAACACAGGAGAGTCCTTATATCGTGACCCCGACGAAGAATATGATGGTCGGTCTTCACACTTCAAGTTCGCCGTACGTTTCACCAAAATATGTTGAAAGTGGAAATCGAACGCATACATGCCGATGAAGAGAGCCTTCTTGGTGTCTTTCCAAGACAATCTCAGGAAGCAGTGGTCTCTTGTCTTGGTCTCCACTGGATTAATGACCTCCCGGGTTCAGTAGTGGCTATCTCGTCGTAACGAACAATCTCGCTTACGCTCTCGCTTGCAGGAGTACTTGTACAAGTCAAGGAGGCCTTGAAGCCAGACGGGCTCTTCCTTGGGGCCATGCTTGGCGGCGACACCCTGTTCGAATTAAGGTATGTCTGTTAAGGGAACCGTGATCATCTGCTCAAATATCTCAGGACGGCACTCCAACTGGCAGAACTTGACCGTGAGGGAGGAATTTCTCCACATGTTTCACCTATGACAGGTCCGTACTGGTGAAATCGCGGGCAAAATTGGTTGTGCTGAGCTATCACCACCGGGTGACGATTGAACAGATACCAAGGATGTTTCAAACCTCCTTGGGCGCGCAGGGTTTACCCTATTGACAGTGGACACTGACGAAGTTCGTGTGGGTTACCCGTCGATGTGGGAACTCCTAGAAGACCTGAAGGATATGGGCGAGGGAAATGCCATCTTCGGGAGGTGAAGTCGAACCATGACACGGGCCCACCAGAGACTCACTACGATTACAGACGACACTTCATTCACCGTGATACTCTGGCAGCTGCATCTGCCATCTACAAAGGTCGTGCGATATCATTGCATCGAGTCAGGATGTTGCGCTAATGAGGTAACTTAGAAATGCATGGCGCTGAAGACGGCACGATACCTGCAACCTTCCAAGTGATATACATGGTGCGTTTCTGAGTGAGTCGGTGTATCTGACACTGCTGTGCCCACCAAATTCATGTACAGATCGGGTGGAAGCCCTCTCCAACACAGCAACGGCCTCTCGAACGGGGAAGTGCGGAGGCCAGTTTGAAGGACGTCCTTTGAACCTTTGTCGTCATCGCACTATCTGTGAACAGAGAACTATCTTTACAGCTCAATGAACGATTAGAATTCGCTCTGCACGTGCGCACACTTCTAGGTGCTGTCAAATGCGCCTTCGCGAAGCCCCATCAGGGTTGTCTGACACTTTTCACATTCCATTCTTCTCGTGTTCTGGTAGCCACTCCGGGACTTCTGTAGAGAATAAGATAACTAAATCCATTGCTCCAGAGACATGTGAGTCTCCCGGTATCTAGGCTTCCGACCAAGCCCTCCTATTCAACAGGGTTCAATCGTATGACGTCCAATTGGGGCATACTTCAGCAGTTGCACAAACGCTAGTCCTATTGAAGGTCGTTATCGGCATCCGTAACCAACATAGCAAGAGCGAACCCGAACGTCGAACAATTACTCTGATGTGCGCAGCTAGCGCATGTTTGGTCATTTCTGGCGGTTAATGCTACGCAGTCATGTCACATCGGCACATTTTACGACTTCCATCGATTCCTTTATTTAACTTGGCCAGGTGTGCAAACTGATTCGTCTAGGAGGCGATGTCCGTATCATCCGCGCCTGTGCCCAGCGAAGGCGTGTCCGGTGCAATAACATACCAAGATACGTCTGTCTACCGTACCAAGTGGAGTCTGATCCTCCGTTATCCGTTCATGGCTTTCCGCAAGCACCATGCTGGAACGCTGCAGCGTTCGTCCATGCCATGTGCAGTACGCAAGATACAATCTATCTTCGGCTCAACTCCTAAATTCCGTTATGCAGTTGCTTACAGCGCTTCCAGAACGTGGATCCTGCCATGTACGCGCGGAAACCCGGTTCTCAGGCGCAATGCAGCTACCGTCTTTCGACACGTTTTCTCATCTCATCTCGTAATGATTTTTCACAGTGGGGGCAAAGATCTTTGCGATATGACTTAAGCTGTATCAAGGGAATGCTATTGTATGCCCGATGCCCATCCTGTCCTCGCTCTCTTTAGTGGCAGTTTCCGGTTAGAAGAAGGTTTGTCTGGCAAGTTGTGGAGTTAGTGTTCTCGAGCTCGGTAACCTTACAGGAAGGTCTTCCGGATTAAATTGAAGATTAGTTGACAAAGTCGGTTTTCAGCACTCCTGAACTACCGAAATGTCCTCTGATAGTATTTTCCTCGTTTTTTTATTGGTCGGAGCGCCCAGTGCCAACCAAGGAAATATGGAACTTGTGAAACGTGTGTGTTGCCATCATCAGATGGCCGCTGGCTGTTCCTGCGACCCTTCACGGACTCTAAGGCCAAGAAGGCGACCTGTTATGACACTGGGAAATTCGCGGAAAGACGGTAGGGTCAAATATGTGCAAAAATCGCGCGCGCGACTTATCCCCATCACCGCAACGGAATGTGACAATATGGCTTTCAAACAACCATGACCCGGATTTCCTCACCGTGCATAACTATTCTTGAGCTATACTCGGTAGGGTATCCAGATCCAGGATCCTAGGTCGCCCCTCTCTCAGGGTACCTAGGTCCAGCAACCCCGTTTCCGTATCAAGTTCGTATCAGATGATCTAGTGGATTTTTCTGTTTCCGTTTCATGTTCTCAAGGGCGTTGGCAGTCTTTTAACGTGAAGAAGTACGCCATACCCCTTTCCGGCTGGCCCATCTCCTTTTTAACACTTACGCGCATCCTGGTTGATCCCCCAACTCAGATTTCAATCGCCACGACCTTCTAGCCACATCATCCTCGAACAATAGTGTGCGGGCCGACTGTTGGTCGCCAGTATCTCCACTCCAGCAACAGGAGGACAACCCATATACGGCTGCATTCGCCGAAATTAAAACTGCATGCGGAATGCGCTCTTCACACAACGTGTCCCAGGCTCACTGTGCTTCATTCACGGAACCTATTCTGCTAAAACCCCCGCAGTCCCTCCTACATGTTGCGTATGATCTCATACCCATACAGGGCGTATTCTCCGATCGGTAGGCAATATTATTAAACTCAAGGATTTCATATTTAGTTCCAAATCATAAATTCAGGGGGATCTTAACAGACACAGAGGCAGTGCAATATGATGTCACATGTCACTGATCCCTTCCGCCGCGCACAACCTGGCGTTCTGAAAGAAAAAAACGACCTGAAACTACCGATTCGAGCTGCATCATGGACACACGCACGTCAACCGATCGTAACCAATTACGCGAGGACTTACCATTGCGCCACAACCTGCCTTCGCCCATTCTTAGATCTCCGAGACTAACCTTTTCTCGATCATATCTAGCCCCCCTTGGTAATTAATGTGGGATAGAGGAAGGTACCATGACGGTCCCGTGTCACAGCATGGCGAAGACTCTCAGTCCATGCCGCATGGTGTGACCACGTTTGGGAGGGCAAGAAACTGCGCAGTCGAAAAATATGGTTACTTCCATGAGGTCGTGCAAGCATTGCCGCGTCAAGCACAAGCAAAAGAGTGTTGTCACACAAGTCATGGTAGTAAGCTAGGGTTTGCAGCAATAAGCTACATTTTATTGTCGTCATGGTACAAACGAAACTAATATTCATGCTAGTGAAACACATAGATACAATGAGAACTTGAAAGCACGTAATGGAGATCGTGAGTGATGTGGAAACTTTGCGGGGTGCAGACCATTTTACCACGTTGGATAGGGGAGACGAAAGGAGGATCCTGCCTGGAGATTGACGAGACTCTTAGGGCACAACACGCCTCAGGAAGTCCGACAAGTCCCTCAGCTCCCGTGGACATACAGAATGATCCCAAGTTATGTAGCTTCTAAAACTCAAGCCGGGTGAGCCTAGTCCTCCCTCAACGTCGGAGGATTGGGCAAAGTTGGAAGTACAACGGGCATTGTGCTCCGTGCCTAGTGTAAGGCTCTCGACCATGCGTATTCCGCACGAAGTAGTAAGTTTCTTCGTGGAGATGTCCGCAACTTTGTGCCGGACCATGTTGTCGTCCGTTCCGTGGCCCCAGAAAATAGGCATTTGCGCCGCACGCGAAGATAGTAGCTACGCTTGGAAGTTCAGTGGTTTGCATTGTGGTGGATTGTGCGCTGACCTGTTGGAAGCTGCTCTGCAGGGGAAGCCACCCGCTGAGAATGACTAGCCCACCGAGTTTCCAGCCTTCCTTACCCCCAGCGGCACCATCCTTCGGGCGACTGGCCAGGCCTGCTAGGAGAGCTAGTGCCGCCCCTTGACTGAACCCGCCTATGACAACCCGCTCAGGAGGCACACCTGCATCAACCTCTCCTTGAATTAATTCGTCAACCATACGAGCTGCCGTCATGATTTCAGCGCGATCTTCTGTTGCCTTCTCAAAATCGAAGGATGTGATATCGAACCAACGGGGCATAGATTTCTTGTTGTGCGCTGTGACTCGGCCGGTAGGTGCGTTGGGAAGTACCCACTTCACATGTGGCATATTTTTGGACAGTGTATCAGTAATTGGACACCATCCTTTGCCAGTGTCACCGAGCCCCTAAGGTTGGAGGGTAGGGTTAAGGTCCGCAGGTAGCCGAGCAAGAGTCTGGGTGGGACCTACATGGCAAAAGATGACGGATGCTGTATGCTTTCCTGTCGGGGGGATGATAAGAGGTGGTTCAGGCATCGCCGTCGTCGTGCTCAGGCTCCAGTACCAATAGAGAATGAAACGGTGAAGTGAAACAGAAACGAGGGGACTGCTAAAGGACGGGGAATAAATACAGATACCGAAGCTTCAAGCTTCGAGAACGAGTTCATGGGGCCTTGCTAGAATTAATGAGATTTCATTTCAGCAAGTGGTGCCCTTCAGACGATCGGGCCGTACGCTCCGGGCGGATACAGCCAATCGCAGCCTTCCTTAACTGGATCACCCATGGAAACAGAAAGCGTACGAACGGAACCTGAGGGGGAGCAGACCACACCCACTCAGGGTCTATCAAAGAAGGCACAGAAGCGTGCTGCGAAAGCTTCCAGGTTCCATGAACTTAAGCTTGAGCGTAGGGCACGCGAAAAGGAGGCAAGAAAGCGCAAGCGGCAGGAACGCGCCAAGGCTGTTGCAAACGGCGAGTGTGATGTCAGTACCACTCGCAAACGGCGCAGAACCAATGCCGTTAGTGAACGCAGTCCATTTAATGCAAGACTAGTCATCGATCTTGGATTTGATGAGCTGATGACGGACAAGGTGATTTTCTCGTTGCTCATTCCTGCACCCTCACACGTGGTACTTAACGACCACGGGCTCGCAGGAAATAAATTCCCTCACTTCACAGCTAGCATATACGTACAGTGCCAACCGACGCGCACCACACGCATTCTCGTCCTTGCTTTTTACATCTGTCAATGGCAGGACTAAGCAGCGCCTTGACGCCATGAACGATGCCGGATACAGAAGGTGGTCAAACACAGAATGGTGGGAGAATAGCTATGAGCGCATATGGACCCAGTCCTTGTCCCCGTCGCAACCTCCTTCCGATGAGCTTACGGATGCGCCCACCGATTCCAACGCTAACACCACGGCCGACGCAGATGACCTTCGCAGAAATGTAGTTTATTTTACTGCCGATTCCGAACACGAGATCCTGGAACTCAAGGAAGGGGAAATGTACGTTATCGGCGGCATATGTGATCACAATCGATACAAGGTTCGCTGCACCATGGCTTATCTGTGTGCTAGTATCGATGACATGCGGGTGCAGAACCTATGCCTGAACAAGGCTAACGCTTCCCAGATCCGCCATGCTCGCCTTCCCATCGGTCGTTACATTTCCCTTGCGACACGAAAGGTGCTGACTGTCAACCAGGTACGTTCGATGGCGGCCATCACTGATGATGTGATTGGGGTCACTATCTACCATGGCTCGCTGCGACCTCATGCAATTCATATTTCCTTCTGCCAACCGTCAACCGCCATGAGGGCACTAACTCATCTTCGATAGGTGGTTGAGATCCTACTGAAATGGGTCGAAACACGCGACTGGGAACAGGCATTTTGGGCAGTCATCCCGAAGCGGAAATTTCAGGGTGTTGAACGTGTCAACCCCGTGGATGATGATGGCACAACCAACGAAGTGGGAGATGGAAATGAACTGGACGAGGGACCATCATGGGTTGAGTTGGAGGGACGTAGTAATACTCCCGTGAGCGAAGGAGGTGGTGACATTGCGTCGGACAGCGGGGGGGAAGGATAAACGCTGAGGGAAGTCATGCAATCATTCGCAGGCTCTGAGGTACTTTTTATGACTTGTGCTTACGATGCGTCGTTGCCTGCCTCGAACGCTTCTTATGGACGAGAAGCGCTCAGACTGTCAAGTGCCCCATGGCTGAGTTGGTTACAGCGTCCGACTGTTACTAAGTATGACATCGGAAGGTCGTGAGTTCGAGCCTCACTGGGGCAGTCTTTTTGGCTCGGGTACATTCTCGGACAGGAAATCTGGTCGGTCCCCCAATTACAGAAAAATGCCGCATAATCTATACCATCTTCCATTGCTATACTGCGGAGTTCTATTGTAAAAACGTGCGTAGAGATACAGACTCGACGCAATACAGATGTAATATGTCACCCGAAGTGCTTCTGTAATAACTCAAAAGGTTTAGTAAAATTCGCCCCTCGGCGACAGTCAACCCGTATCTCCGTCCTTAGCGCTGGCTTCTGAAGACACAAGCGATGATGGCTGTTGCGTTATGGCAATACTCGAAGGACGGAGCATAACCTTTATTCGTTTCGGTGGGTCGTCGCCTTGCTTGGTGGGAGGTCTTGCCCGACCGCTGGCGGCGTCATCATCCTTGTGAGTACCCAGGTCTACCCGCTTAGGTTTACTGGCCAGACGTTCAAGGAGCTCTTCCTCGTCATCATCCTCTCTTCGCCGCTTCTCGCCCATCCGTGGGAACTGTAACGGCGGTTTCGGAGATGTACCCGCGTCTGCAGACACCGGTGTAGTCACGACCTTTGGCCGCGTTATTGATTCCAAGAGGTGCTCATCTTCCTCTTGTGAACGTAGACGAGGAATGTTGGAAGGGCGTGATATTTGTCGATGAGCTAATCGTGGACTGGGGGGGATGTCTGAACCACTCACGGGGGAGAAGTGACGACGGAATCTTGAGCGCGTTCGGCATCCTCGTCTTCGTCGTCATAATCCACGAGGGCGGAGAGTTGTGGTGTACGGGGTAAAGCGAAATTTTTGGGTCGAAGAGATATTTTCGAGGTGACCAACGCTCCTCTTCGTTTCCGCCTAAGGGAGCCCAGTGCACCAGATGAACGGGATCCAAGACTAGATGAACTGATGAATGGCGGTGGTTGGTCGGAATCATCATCGTCATTATTGAAATAGTTTTCTTCTTCTGCGTCGATGGCGCGACCCATACGACGGGAGTCTCTGGTGTCCCTGTTTCGGAATTAGCGGGCTTAAAAGCCTATCACAGGGGCTGTGGCATACCGGTCAGGTTGAGACTCTTCCTTCGGAGGAGGTTCAATGTTAATCTCCCATCGGCGTATGAAAGCATTGAATCGTGCCCCCTCAGTCGGCGTAGTGGCAAGTTGACGAACTATGGCTTCATGTTTCGTCATGCAGTGATTGATGAGGTCCTTCATGTTCTCCTAATTGAAGGTCATAAGAACTATCTACCTGGCACAAACGTCAACGTGTGAACTTACCCTACGCATGTGCTCGAAGAACTCTTGACAAGATGCAGCTCAGCAAACTATCTCGATGTGACTCCTGCAGGGCCAAATCAAGTATAGGCTTGAAGACGTCCAACTTGGTGAGGTGGATTAAAGAGGTTCTTGTTGTTGAGCTTGAGACATATCCGAAAGAAACGGAACGCCGCTGCAAAGCAGTCCACGTCTAGGTCATAGAAAGGTCGGCAAGAGGGAGGGTAACGTACATAATCGCAGGTGCTTGTCTCGAGCACTTAGCAGTACGGCCACGCGAGTAGAGATGTTGGATGAGAGCATGTAAAAGTGGCTTCGGAATGTGTGTTGCTGCGCGAATATGCACAATCAGGTCGCATAAGTATAGGAAGAGGTTGGTTTTTCTCGCGATAACTTCAAAATAGGTTCTGCATCTAAACATTGTCGTTCAAGGATGCTTCGATAGATAAGGGTAGAAATCATACCCGTCTGCTTTCTGAAGTCTGGTATATCTCCATATGGTTTGAACAAGACTTCTATGCAGTTCTTGTAAAAGTAATCCAAAAACTTTTCAGTTCCTGGATCGTCTTTGGGGCGAGCTGAGAACTTCGCACCGAGTGCAGACTATAAAAGTCATAGGTACGAAGTAGCTTAACGACAACGTTGCACTTACAGGAGTTGTCCCGGGACCAATAGTGTTTTGTGAAACGTCAAGAAGCGCCTTTAGAGCATCTCCAATCTGACATTGCACTGCTAAATCACGACTCTGAGTGATGATCCGGCACATGAGTTTCAACAGAGTCTCAGCCTTGTCAGCACCGATTCGTCCTGCTTCCTTCTCCCGCTCGACAGCCATGGCCTGTTTAAAGACATGGCCGCGGACGCCATGGAGATCATGGTCCAGTAGAGCAGACATGATCTCGCTCGCCGCGTTTATGACGACTTTTGACGTGTTTTCCCTCTCATTGAGTCCAAATCCCCACTGCACCGCAAATAGTATCCCTCGATCCACAAGCGTTCGGAAAAGCGCCATTCGTGCCGGAAGCTGGACGTTCTTTCCCATCACACAAAGTTGCTGGATGAGAAGAACCACTTCCCGACGAAACGCAATGTCGCTCTCAGTCAAGGGTCCCGGCGGGTCAAAGGAGAAGGGTGTCGTTTGTGGCGGGTGTCGTCCATTTGCGACAATACCATTAGGCGTTCCTGCAGCATCAGTTTCCTCGCCATCTTTCCGGGGTCCAGCGAGCACTTCTTCGCTCACGTACAGTCTCACAATCTCCTGCAGAAAGACAGGGTCTTGCTGGACATGGTTGATGATGTCAATTTGGTTGAAGATGATACAAGAGTTGAGGACGTTGAAAGTTGAATCGTCGAGTATGCGGGCGAGAACCACGTCCTTGAGGAACTGGAGACGAAACGTGTGGTGAACCTTCTTGCGTATAACTTCGTCCTGAATGACGATAGGTTGGTGGAAACGAGTGTTGTTATGAAGAAAATCTCGGTAATTTGCTTTATGTGTAGGAAATTCCGGATCGTCTGCCCACGCTATGAGGGAAGAAGCAGTATTACGGATGGGAAAGGACCCACATTCGAGCATCCCAACCACTCCAAAAAAGATGTCGTCTTCAAGGATGTGCTCGTAAACGCTGTGGTCATTCATCATCACTGTAAGCAGGCGTGAGCAATACCGACATGAAATTTGAGCCGAGCACGTTACGAATTGTTTGCATGAGACTACACAAGGCGTGGAGATTATCGAGACTTTCCAGGTCCTCCGCCATGCTCATAACGTCGATAAGTGCCTTGATATATCCCTAGGGGGTGTGTTTCATTAATATTACCAGCGGAGACATGGCGAATTCCCTTTCCGTATCATGACTTACCTCGCGCTGGATGTACTCGCATATCCTCTCTTTGATGGTTTGGGTTCGAGCAAGTGCTTTGATGGCGCCCTCGATATCTTGGATATTACCTAATTGCGGAGATGGCAAGTGACCGGTGCGGATAATGGTTGCAGTAGTGGCAGAATGATCTCCGGCAGGGGACGAGGAACCAAGCCCTTGATCTTCTGGCCAAAAACACATTGCGAACGGGTGAGTGTCAATGGGACGAAAGGGCACGCGTCGTGCGTGGTGGGCAGAGGGTTGACGTGATGCTCACCGGCATTCAAGTGGCGTTGCACTTCGATAATAAAGTTCCAGACTTCTGCACACCCGTCTGCGTCTTGAAAGCTTAATGCGTAGTCCGCTCCATCAGGTTCTGTCCACACAATCAAACTATCTACAAGCTGGTGAGTACACGAGACATGGCTTGGCAACCCATTTCCGATGGCATATAAGGGCAGGTACACAAATGGAAGGAATCGTACCTTGTTGTCGTTGGTAGACGTCATTCGAGCGGATGGCTGTGGAGAGGATAATCTTGTCAAAGTCCGCTTCGGAACGGGCAATGAGGAAGGCTTGGTTGCTCTCGTCGAGCTGGCCAAAGCAGTAGGCAGTGCCTTGATCGACCCATCGCGAGCCAATGAGTTCGTAAACCTTTGCGAAACAGGGCAAGTATGGGTTAGAGTGTGTCTGAGTTGGAGTCATGCAAATGACGGAGACAAAGAGGTGGAGAAACGCGTTCGCCACAAGGACGAAAGAAACGTGTGACACCAGGCAAGGTTCAATGGGGTGCATGACATCAACCGGAATCCGGGTAGAGGCGATCTTGTATGACAGGTGAGATAGAGCTCACCTTTACGCGTTTTAACTCCTGCGAAGACTCCGGGGATTGCTGAGAGTCCGAAGCGGGGTCTGCGGTCTCGGCCATGCTGATGTGGTCTCCCTTGACATGATCTCCAACGTGTGCAATGTCGGCAAAAAGCAAGTCACGAGAGTCACCCAGGGACAAGGGGTTTGTGGGTGGGGGGTTCAAGACGGCGTCTGGTTCGGGAAGATCGAGTTCCAGGGCTGCGGTATTGGCTGCAGCTATGAGTAGGTCGTGTGGGGCGGCTGATAGTGAGTCGTGTTGCAATATGTCGACAGTATTGTCGTCCGAGTTGAAAGTTGGAGTTTCCTGGTCCGTCCTGCTCATGACAGACGTCGTCCCACAACAAGTATCGAGCCTAACGACGCCCTCCGACACACCAACAAGCGTAAGACCCGTTTGTGTGGCTGTTGTAGACGGCTGTTTCGTCGACAACGTCAACCGGAGCAAAAAACACCCGTGGGAACGCCATCTGGGGCAAAACCAAAACACATCTCAAAAACTCAAAAACTTATCATTCAAAGTGAATCCATGTCAGTTGAAAAACTGGGTTTCGATGATAGGCCGGGAGGGGTGGGCAGTCGCAAACGCACCGTCATGACCAGAGTCCAACGGTGCTTTGACCTCCCCAGCTCATGAACTCGAATTCCATTGTCCGTGGTCACGTAAAGAAATGCTTTTTGTCTGGACATCGTCTCCCCTGAACATATGGACCATAAAGGTAGGGCATTGTACAGCACGTTTTAGCCGACCAGGCAGGGTGCGTAGCAAAGCCACCGCTGCTTTGGCCGTCTACGCTTTGGCAGGCCCATGCTATGATTCAAAGCGTGCAGGCGATGTTTTGCTATTTATCCACCCTCAACTCATCGATTCACCTCACATTCTCGTCGTTCCACCATGGGTCTCAAACGTCTCTTCTCCCGTGTTGTCCGCAAGCTGAAGAATGTGGAACGCCCCAAAGCTGATTCCACCGCTATTAGCCATGCAAACTGCCACCGATGTACCACAGTTGATATTCACAGAAACACCTGAAATTTCAGACCCTGCAATCCACCTCGATGTATCCCTTCCAGGGCCCGATCCCGCTTTTATGCAGGTGATCTTGTGGCAACCACCTGTCCTCCCAGTTCCACCTTTTGTTCCTACTTCCCGCATTGTCTCTTCCCAGAGACACGTCCTTATCTCACCTCTCGTCCGTGCAGCTGCAGCCCTTGCGCTGGGATGCCCACCCACTATTGCAGCACAACCTCTTGTTGGCCTTTATTCGCTTCTACGGTACAGTAACCGTTTAGAACACGACCTCATGCTTCAAATACTTCGGCAGTCTGCCCACGCCTCCACCACCGTGCGTAGCATGGAGATCGGTGGGCTCACTCCAGACGAGGAATCCAGTTCCTCTACTCCGGAAATTCGTTATCTTGTGGCTGACCCTGCTCTTGCCCACCTCGCCCCCATGCAGAAGGTTCCGCCTGGTGCTTACGGACCTCGCCAACTGCCCCCTCCGAAGGTGTTGGTGGACCCACAGCCTTGCCTACGGAACGACAGTGAACGTTCACTCCATGGTCCGAAATTCGTTGTCTTGCCGCTGATCCTGCTCTTGCCACCTTTGCCCCAAGGCAAGTTGTCCCTGCCGGCACTATACGAAGCTGTTCAAAGGGTTAGCGCTGCTGTTTGCATGCCGTCACTCGCTTGGAGTGGTAAAACCGCAGGAACATTGGAGATCAGTACGCCCAAAATCCCTCGCCCTGACCTTGGCGCTCTCCCCAAGAAGATCCCCCGTTATCCTCCTGGTCTTGGTTACCCGGAAGATGACGTTGTTAATTCCCGACATCGGCACAGCCGAAGTGGCACATATACCTACACCTATTTTGCAGCCCACCCTGCCTTGCCGTCCCAACCTGCTTAATTCGGAATTGGTACCTGCCGAATACCTTACTTCTACTGTGGCTACCGCTGGTCATTCAACTGGTCCCCAGGAAGTCACACCCACGCAAGATGGTGCATCTCCTGCCACTGGCAAAGCTCGCTATGAAAAGTATATGGTCCAGACGAGCGTTGTCCGCATGAAGGCTGGCATGTATAGGTACAAGTTCACTCGCCCCGTTGGGAGCGGAGCAAATGGCACTGTGTGGTTTGGCGAGGGCACCCGAGACGATGGGCCTGCGATGGACGTCGCCGCTAAAGTCATTAATCGACAAGACTTCTTCAGCACTTTCGTATCAGACAAGGACCTGGCGCGAATATCGACCGCGAAGGGGAAGAAATATTTAGAAGAGAGAGCAGTGTACGCTGGGAGTTGCGCTCACAACGAATTCGATGCCTGGCTCGCGGTGACGTACGAGTGTCACCCATTCTTAACTCCTCTTATCGACTGTTTCTCTGACGACAAGAATATCTACTTCATCATGGTATTTTATCTTGCATCCGTTTCCCATTCCAAGCCCTGATCATGGCACTGTTCCTGACAGAGGTACTACCCCGAGAACCTTCGCCAAAGAGCTTCGAACAAGGCCTGTAGCTTGCAACTCTGGCAAATCCGCCTTATTGCTGCAGAAATGGTATGTGAGCGTGAGTTCTTGGGCATTCGAGGGACTCATCTGTCGATTCCAGGCGCTTGGCCTTGAAAAGTTGCACGACATACGCATCATGCACAACGATTTGAAGCTCGAAAATATCTTGGTTACTCCTAATGGTCACGTCACAATCTGCGACTTTGGCCACGCAACTACTTTCTCCCTGGACGCCACTGAGGACGAGTGGAATGGGAAGACCATGAGTGGCAAGGCAGGCACTGATGGGTATCTGGCCCCTGAGCAATTCGTTGGTGACAGCACGCACAATTATAAGGCCGATATCTATGCATTCGGCTTGATGGTTTTAGATCTCTTTATGCCAAGCGGCACTGTGAGTGTAACGGTTTACATCGTTTGCTGGCCTACTGACAATCCCATCTAGCCCTGGTATGAATACGTACCTGATTTAGACCTTGGTGACGACGACGATATCGATAGAAGTCTCTTCGAGCATGGACAGCCAGATCCAAGGCAAGCACCAGTCATGGACCAAGTTTACGATCACTTGGCCAAGGATCTCCTCACGCAGGTGTGTACACCCCGCATACAAGCCTCTCCAACCTGACGATGCTGTGTTAGATCCTCCATCCCAACCCTGCCAAGAGACCTGGGTGGAATGAAATCAAGAGACATCCATTCTTCACGAATTACCTTGACTGGGCGCGTGTCCTCGCACGCGAGTATGATAGTGAGTCCCCCTATCAGAGCTAATCTAGCATGCATGCTCATCTGCTCCGCTAGCCTGCTACCGTAGCCTGCAGCAGAAGGCAAAAAGTCAAACCGATTGTCCGACCTTCGTGCTGGGTTCGTCAGTGCCGGGACACGCGCGCTGCCGACGCCATACACTGTCTCCTCCAGAGGTGTGCTGATGCGGATAGCATTGGCGCCTTGAACATCCAGGCTCCTCGAGGACTCGGGTGGATTGACAAGCGACATGGGGTCGCTTGTCGTAGCGGGCGAGATCAGCTGTCTATGTGACTTCCCCATGATGTAAAGTATGGAAGCGAAATGAAGCTTCCATGAGAGCTATGGACTCTCCTGTGTATTCTTTCCTGGTTTTAATAGTGCTTGCAATGTACTACGTAATGTCATCCTAGTTACTGTTTTTCTTCGGCTGGTAGCGGGTGGAACCAAACCATTACGTAAGTTGCTGTCGTCCCGCCCAAATTTCAGTGGTGGCTTTGTACTCTCGCGACCAACTTCCTAACAGTATAAACCAAGAAAAAATCAGACATGACGAAGACGACGACGATGCTCACCGTCGCCGGCATCGCCGTTGGCGGCCTGGTCGCTTATGCAGTCTACTTCGACTACAAGCGGAGAACGGACACCAATTTCCGCAAGCAGCTTCGTATGTATCCATCCTCCGGCGTTTGTGTGCATTATTCAGACCCATTGAACCATCTGCAGGGAAGGAGAAAAAGCGCGTTGCGAAGAGCCAGGCGTCGCCGGAAGCGTCTGCGAGTTCCAGCGGAGTTGATGTGAACGCACTGAAGCAGGCGTTGGAGACAGTGAAACAAGAAGAAGTCCCGGCAACTCCTGAGGAGAAAGAAAAGTACTTCATGGCACAGGTCGGCTTGGGTGAACAGCTCTGTGCAAAGGGTTTGTCTGCAACGTCATACAATCGGAAGAACGGGAACTAACTCTGTAGTGTACTCAGGTCCTACATTCAACCTCGATGCTGCATTGTGCTTCTATCGCGCCCTCCGTGTCTATCCGTCACCAGTAGAGCTGATTGTGATCTACGAAAGGACCGTTCCGCCACCCGTATTCCAGGTTCGTCTTAGCAGTGTTCTTATTGGAGTTAATCCGGCAACGTGGACTGATGAACCTGTCGTAGATTGTCATGCAATTGACTAACATGGATGTAAGTTCACCTTCTTCGCCTGCAGGCAAGAGTGGTGCACAGTTATCGGACGACGACGACGAGCTGGGTGCCACTCGGTCTCCGTCGGAGGCATCCTCGCAGGAGTGGGATAAGGTCACTGAACCTGGCAGTCAAACACCTGCCCTATGACTATGAGTCGCCGTAACCCACAGTCATTAACACATGCACGCACGCTGTATGCTGTGTAGTCGTCATGCTTTCATGTACCACGCAATCCGACCACCCAGACGCTCACGTGTCACGTCTGTCATTGGAATCCAATCTGTTCTTACTTTCTTCTTCATTTGCTGGTATGACGTTCTGATGTGAATGTTTTCTCCTTTCTTTTTCCGGTCTTTGATTATGTGCTGTCATGATGTCGCTGCGCGCAGGTCAAGGAACGCGTCGAAGGTGCGCATTGTCGACTTTGAGGACCTTACGGGTGAGCTTGAGCTAAGAAGTACGGTAACATAGGTTACTACGATTGCTTCCCACCGAAAGCAATGAATGTGGCCATTAAGACAGTCGAAGTTCCCGTGAAAGATCAGCCAGGTACTGTCACAAAAAAGAAAGTCCTTGTCTGCACAAAAGATTTTGAGGCTGGCGAACTTATCTACAGGGTAAGTCTTTTTTTTTTACACTCCATAGCAGACAGTTCACGTGGGTGCAGGAAGAGGCCATTGTCACTGCTCTAGATTCGGACCTACAGGAGAAAGGAACGCACTGCAACCACTGTTTACGTAGTCTTGACCCTTCTAGTGCCGTCCGTCCCGAGTCTGACCGCCTCGACTCGGTGTACTGCTCCACAGAATGTCTGGGCAAAGCCAAAACCCATTCTCAAACCCTTCTCTTCTCTCTTGATTCACCTTTGCCTGCTCCTCTGGCGGGCACAATCCTGCCCGCCGCTAGGGCAGCCCGCGACGAGGCACAACAAGCATTTACTGACTACCTGAAAAAACGTGGCAAAGCTGCCCCACAACTCGTTGCGCGATTCATCGCACGACAGGTCTCGGCAGAGACTGCCAAGATAGTCCCGTCTGGAAGGGCCAGTACGAAGGGGGCAGAACCCGTTCTGACAGATGGTGGAGACTACACGTTGTATGACCACCTCGAGCGACTGCGTTACGTGGAGGTGACCCCACCGGAGGAGGAGACGAAGATATTGAGGGAGGTATTAAAACATGCATTACCTGGACTCGAGGAGTTTGTCACGGAGGAGAGGCATGCAACGTACCTCGGCGGAATGAGTTATAATGCGTTTGGAGTGTACTTTGGTGAAGGGAGGAACGACAAGGTGCGTGTTCACCTTTGATATCGTGGCACGTGTTTATGATGCGTCTTTTTTTAAATCAATAGCCTGAACCTACCGAACGCCCGGAGGACGTCGAAAAGTCGCGGACGCCAGTGGGGACCCAGAAACAAGTTGGTGCTGGGTTCTACGCTGTGTCGTCTTACGTGTGTCTTTTTGCGATACTCCCGTGTTTTCATGACTTACCTTTTTGCGTAGCTTAATCACTCATGCATGCCCTCCGCCCGTCCATCATTCGACAGAGGTACTGCTGAGTTACATCTCATTGCCAATCGCCCGTTGAAAGCCGGGGATGAGCTCACGGTAGCCTACGTCGACGTAACCCAAAAGGAAGGTGAGAGCATCGAGGAAGTGCGCCGAAGGAGGCGTGTCGAGCTCGTTCGAGGCTGGAGGTTCGCATGCACTTGTGAACGGTGTGTACAGGAGTCGGATGGAGTCGATGAGGGCCCAGCGATGGACGAATCTAAGGTGTCCGATGTGGTGAAAAGGGCGGAGATTGCGTAGTATGCTGAGCAGGTGCCTGCGACTGTCGGAGATGTGGGTGGTACTGTTTAGTGCTTTTTAATGATCGGTTTGTGTGATTTTATTTTTCGACTATCGATACGCATATGTCCTCGCCACTCATTGCACTCAAAACTTGATTCTAGCTCATGTCCATACACACACGTCTGCAATCTGCACTACATCGCCGTTTTTATATGCATGCTGCCTGTGGCCATCCAATGTGTCGAAGTAGCAATCAAGTTACAAGCTTGAGTATGTCCGGTCCACTCACGAAGAAAGAAAAAAGATGTCCCAGGGAGGATTCGAACCTCCGGCTTCACGGTTTTGGACAGGCCACAACGTGATGATTTGACCACTAATCGACAAGGACCATCGTAGAAAGCTCTTCTGCTCCACTATGTCATCCACCAACCGCTCACAATGTTACTGGTTTCGGAGCAATCACTGATAAATGCATAATAGCTTCTTCATCGGAATACCTTAAACATGGCCCCGCTGAGGGATTGTCGAAACGCCCAATTAACATGTCCAAGTTGAGGCGACTATATTGGTTGCCAGCCTTATGACGACTGACTGCGGATAGAGAAGCCTTTTCTAGCCCTTGGCCTCGAGGGTTCAGCCAATAAGTTAGGCGCGGGTATTATGAAGCATAACGAGGACGGGTCCGCTACTGTGTTGGCCAATGTCCGACATACATATATAACTCCACCCGGAGAAGGTTTTTTACCGCGCGACACGGCCCAGCATCATCGCGAATGGGCGGTCAAAGTGATAAAGGACGCTGTTTCGCAGGCTGGCATCTCCATGCATGATCTAGATTGTATCTGCTACACCAAAGGCACGCCCAGTATTCCTATTGAGATATATTACTCTAGTAATCACCTGCCGCCAAGGTCCCGGTATGGGTGCACCCTTGCAATCCGTCGCCCTCGTTGCACGAACGTTGGCTATCTTATTTAACAAACCTCTGGTGGGCGTGAATCACTGCGTGGGACGTAAGAGACCCCCTTCCTCTACACCCACCGCCATCTGATAAATCCCTGCAGATATTGAAATGGGCCGTGAGATCACTGGTGCTCAGAACCCAGTGGTGCTATACGTCTCGGGCGGAAATACACAAGTGATCGCTTACTCCAGACAGTGCTACAGAATATTTGGCGAAACCCTCGATATAGCTGTCGGAAATTGTCTTGACCGGTTCGCGAGGGTCATCAACCTTAGCAACGACCCGAGCCCGGGATACAATATCGAGCAAGAAGCCAAGAAGTCTGGTTTGACCCTTTTTTTCAAGCGCGTTGATTCTGATGGATATACACAGGGGTAAACGATTTGTCCCGCTTCCTTACACGACAAAGGGAATGGATATCAGTTTATCTGGTATTTTGACGTCCGTCGAAAGCTACACGATGGATGAGCGTTTCAGGCACACCGATGTCCCTTATAATTCGGAAGACGACATTATTACGCCTGCGGATCTGTGCTATTCGTTACAAGAGACCGTATTTGCTATGCTAGTGGAGATCACGGAGAGGGCTATGGCACACATCGGAAGTACGGAAGTCCTTATTGTCGGTGGTGTGGGTTGTATGTCTTTGTTTTACGTACTCTCGGAGTCCTCGGATGCTCACCACGGTCAATGAAGGCAATGAGAGGTTGCAGGAGATGATGGGTATCATGGCCCAAGAGCGTGGGGGTCAAGTTTTTGCGACGGATGAACGGTAAGATGATGTGGTGTTCAGTTAGCTGAACTTTCTGAACATGCCTAAAAATCAGATTTTGTATTGACAATGGGATTATGATTGCGCACGCTGGACTCCTTAGCTATCGGATGGGGTACCATACGCCTTTGGAGAAAAGCACCTGCACACAACGGTAAGCAGTTATCTTTTGTCGTTTTCCACGAATATGCCTTTCGACCTGTTCCCAGGTTCCGGACGGACGAGGTCCACGTGGCGTGGAGACTATAATCTCAGTGTAGAAGGCTATTGGAACCCCGTAGTAAGCCGTGCAGCCATGTCAAACCCTCAGCCAACGGTTCGCGCTCATTGATTGGACCATGCACGTTGATAATGTCAAATATTTCGTCGAAAGCACAGTCTAACATGAGCTTATCAGAGTGATGGGGGGCTGCCCATATACTTTATAGAATCACGTTACTCGTACTGTTGCTGCAAGTCGTCATGATCTGTGTTCAGTCAAGGTAGACTTTCTCTGCTGGGTTAATGTTCCGAAGCCTGGATTACGGAAACCCAGTACAACCTTCCGCCGTTTGACCAAGTCTGTACGCGCAAATTGATAATGATGACTTCGAAATCAATTTCTGGAAGACTTCTCGCTGCAAGCCTTAGCGTTAGATGCACCTGCGACTCGGGTTCCAGTCGTCCGTCCTAATAGATCGAGCCTCTGCTTGAAGTCCTAGTCAGGAGGTAATATCAGTGCAAATGTCCAATGGCACACAACCTCCGCTTCCTGAGTTCTGTAGACAACACGTACGTCCGAATGACTGTTCCAAAACGTGGGTAATTTTCTCTCCTATGTTTGAATTCATCTCATACCCCAGGGGTGTGCGCGAATGGAAGTTCGAGTGATAATGAGGGATGCGAGCGGCAAACGGACCCGACCCCCAGTACTAGTGAGAATAGACTGTAAGTTGCTACATCTTGAGGCTATGTACGTCAGTATAATGTTGTTTTCTAGTCCCCATCACAATACGAACCCTTTGGGCTCGTGGCTACATCTCAGTACAAGCTGCAATATGTTTATCTAGTAGAAAACTGTTTGACATGCGCGGTGGCATGACCATTAAAATGGTCACAACTCAGCAGCAAACTAGGACTGATTGTACATACCTAGGGGAGAGGCGGCTCGGCTGAATCACAGCTGGCAGTTGTGACAACAAGCGGACTCGGCCCACCACCATGTTTTCTGTGTCTCTTCCTCTTGCGCGCAGCGGTCGGCTGCTCGTCGGTTTCTTCCCGTTGTCTCTTTTCGCCAATAGAAAGGCTGCTTGTAGAGGAAAGAGCAGTGGTATCACTATTCCGAGGTAATGTTGACCGCGCCACCTTCTTCTTCACGCTAAGAGGGTTGGGTCCTTTGGGTCCCTTTTTCTTACGTGGAGGATTGCTTGGTTGCTGAGGTAGTTTTGCCAATTCTTCAGCTCCTGGGCAGAGAGCTTGTTGTTCTTTCTGAGGAAAGAATTGACAACCCACGGGCGCCCTCCACAAATCAGCACTCACTTGTTGTTTTACCCTGATGGTTTCTTCGCTGGGTGGTTCCAGAATCATCACGGACCGGTTAATGTGAATGATTGGCACCCCGGGTACAAGACGAAGTTTAGCACGAAGGGGTTGTGACTGTGTGGCTATAACGTAGCGATGTTTATTGGTGTCTCCTATAATGATTGTCAGAAGAAGGTCACGTTCAGAAGATGGTATCCAACCGACTACACTCGCAAGACAATCATCCCCTGGGATGGCTTCTCTGTGGTTACATTTTCGACGTTCAAAGGTTTTTGCAAGGTCTACGGCGAGTTGCTGAGACTTCCCCTGGAGATAAAGTTCATGTATACAACATTGAGTGATCACTAGGTTGAAGCGTCAGCTCGACAGTGGTGCCTCCATGCGTAGTGGAGTCATACTGGGTTTTGTCACTCCTTGCAGAACGGTACTCAATTGTTTTGATAAGTCGATCCTTGAGTCTATAGCGACTCTACAAATCTCGGAGTCAACTGGGGGCAGGTAAGCTTGAACGAGGATAGCACTTGATGAACCTACCCAGAACTTGGTACGGTTCCCGGAATCCAAAAGTCATGCAGTAAAGCGACATGAGCTTCCGGTACGTCTTGGCCCGTCTCTGCCGCATTTTGAGCTCTCACAAATGTCTACGATCGCTCAGTGCAATGTCGAAGTCGTGTTTGGTTGTGCTTGTCTCGCCGCTTTTCTAAATACCAGTATTAAGGCAAGCCAGGAGTCTAAATAATGAGGTCCTCGTTGTTCTTTACCCTTCTTCTGGCATTTGTGCAGTAGGTTTTGGCGAGATCTGAATTTGCTGGTATTGTATTTGCTGTCGACCTGCTAGGATTCGTGCAGTGGAACGACGTGTGTCCAAGTGAGTGAATTGTGTCCTCCCAGCGATGTAGCTTGACTCATGGTCCACATGGAAGAATAAGGTAATCAAGAGCTCGGTGCAGCCACAGTCCTGCTGGATGCCGACCGCTATCCTGGTAGAGTAACGCGAAGTGGTAACTTCTCCATGACCGTCTCCTTTTTGATTACGGTTAGGCTGTTCCACTGACTCTTGAATGCCCTAAGACCGGACATTAATCTGGAGTGTACGTTCTATCCGTGCTCTCGCATGATTACACTTTTGAGCAGGTGTACCCGCCCATTGATCGATGCATGAATGGACCTGATCCCCTCGTTCCTGAAGTTTCGTATCAATGTATCGGACTCGTCTTCCACAACAGAAATCAAGTCCTCTTTAGGACGCCACTGTTATCTCCGTTGGCGGTGACCTTGCAATACCCTGTCATTCTGAGGCCCCGGATCAGGAACAGCCGCTTCAAACCATGCGAGTCATTCAGCTTGCCGGGCATGTTCCAGAACCCTATGATGATGATGATGTTGACTACGGGCATGATGTTGGCCACGCCTTACATAATGGTAGCGTTTCCTTCGTTTGCTGTCTTTTTACCCTCACGCAACGGTGTTTTGCAGAAAAATCTGTCCCAGAGCTAGAACCGGCAGGCCAAGGTAGCGAGCATACAAAGCTCAATGCAAAATGGGGACTTCAAGTCCAGCTGGGACGTCATCATTTTGAAGGGCCTTTTCGAACGCATGAATCAATCGGAACCCAGATTATCCGCCTTCTTGATTGTTGAAGGGAAGACGAAAGCGTCAACGTCCGGAGCCGACTCGCAACCCAACAACAGCGGAACAACAATGCCGCAAAGGAAAGTTGGGAAAGGTGGAAAGCGACAATGACGTGAGGGCGTCACTCGACATACTCACACCAGTCGGATGCGTCGCGATGCCGATGACGAGAATAATAAACCGCCTGCATCGGAAATGAGTGCACGAGATGGGAGAGGGGGTGTCCAATCCCATCAGGACGGTCTCAGAAACCGATTGATAGTGGTCCAGCGCTTCATCGTCTGAGACTTCTAACTATTAAACCAATGCGCCAAGTGATTTGATTTCTAGCTGGGTAATCTCCCTTCCGCTGAAATGTGGACCGACGATAGTTCAGTCCCTCGTTTCTGATCGCTCAAGTACTCTTGAGATGAAACTATCGGTTACGTTGGTTTAGGAGTGGAACTGGGCACACACTTTGGTTGCCAACAAAAGGTCCCTAAAACTAGGCGTTCACTTGTTCCGTCATCAACGAGACATCCTGTGCGTATCAAGCGGTCTATGTAAAGAGGGTAATTGCCATGGCATAACAGATGGCAGGACGTGACAGCTTGATATTGAAGCCAGACAACGAACTTCAAGCCGCAGAAGGGCATACTCAGGTTGTGGTGGGTAAGGAACTCTCCTTGCGAACTCGATTGCACAAACCACACAGTTTACGACATAGTCACTACGTTGTAGACTGCGTAGTTTGTACAATCACTGAGGACAGACGCATAGTCGAGGATTGTACGAAGACGTACATACCACAAGAAATGTCGGGAAGTTGCTCAACTTCGACGACGGTGGTCGTTGTTGTCAAGAGTCCACATGAATTGTGGGGTAGTTTTGATGGGGAAATGGTGGTGGCACACCCCTAAGTGCCTTCGTGTCGACTCCCGCTCCCTCCCAGTCCCTCTGCGCAACACGCATTCTACGCTGCGCACCAACGATTCTTCGACGACGAGACTCTGCGAAGTACGTACTGCGCTGCATACGAGCGATGACACTGATCTAGTTTGACCAGGAAGGCCGACCAGCGATCCGTGACATACACATTGCCTCGAGGTTGTAATCTTCCCCCCCCCCCCCCCCCGATTGTCCTCCCCCTCTCGCGTACCCTCGCGTTCTGGATCACTTGTTGCGCTTGAACCCCACTGGTAAAAGCCGAAATCAAGTCCAGCACGAAATCGTTCTGCAGTGGACAATGGAAGGCTTATGGAATTAGCCGGGTAATATCTGAAGCATTTCATCCGTGCTCGTAAATCTCGGCCTGCCCACTATCTGGGATCTATCCCGCGTACTTACTAGTCCGTTCACAGTTAAGCGCAACAGAAGGCAAACGCCATAGTCGTCGAGGCACTCCTCTCCCCTGTCGTCTGAAGATGCTTGTCAATGTTCCTCGGTTATGATAAGCGGGGACGGTTTAGATCATTGCACGGCTTGGGCGGATGCATGATTGTTGTATCATGCTTACTGGGCGGATCTGGGACTATCGAGACTCTGGGTTCACAGTTGTGGAAGCCGCGCGCGTCTCAAAGAAGAGGGTAGCGGGTTTGATATTAATATCTTCCTTCCGCTAACTCAAGAAACCTCTATAACAATGGACCATGATGAATCAACATTCTTGAAGAGTTGGAGGGCGCACTGATACATCGGGTCGAGAATATTATGTCCGTGCACCAAATTTGCCATACCTTCTTCGATGAATCACTGGATTTTCTTTAATAAGGTCTCCCAAATAAGTGTTGTGTATACGAAGCTCGGCAAGGACTGAAGACGGAATTGGGCATTCCCGATATCGTTGACTTTCTCCACAGAAACTGAATTCGTCTCCCCAACCCGCTTTGGTACGAGGTGGTCTGGATGTCTGGAGTAAGATCCTAGCGAATGATGGTTCGACGTCTTGTCGAGAGCATTAGCACTCGATTTGTTGTCTGTCATGTAATCGACTGTAGTCGTAAGAGAATTGTAGTGCCCTGTTATGCAAGGTAACTTGTCAACATTGGATATGGCCTCGATCCGTTCGTCTGTACGGCAAGTACTCAGCATACTTCGACAACCCCGGACATGCCAAAAGTTTGTACCAGCAACTCTTGGGCCCCGCAATCTACACAGCTCCCCGACCTGTATGGTCGACCGCCCAACGACGTTGACCAACATCCTCGCCTCCGACATACCCCCACCAGTCCAGGTCCTCTCCGTCTCAAAGACAGGCATCAAGCTCGCCGACGGACTCGTCTTGAGCGGGCCTGTTATATTCTTGGATGGAAAGGTATTCCTGTGGGACGTTCCGAATGGCGGCTTCAGTTCTGTTGTGAGTGCAGCTGAGATGCGACCGGGGAAAGGGTCGGGTATGGAGATGTGGACAGGCTGGACGAACGAACACTGGTCCCTATTCGAGGTGGTCGTACCAAAGCCTGGTGTGTATTTGAAGTTGCCTGGTGTCACACTCAGTAATAATGCCCAGAAATTCTCGTATTTGGTACGGGTGTACGAGTGGAATACGTTCCGCCCAGGATAAGGTCATATGTAACGGGACTGGGCATACAGCTGGATGTAATGGATACCGTGAGTCACTCATTGCTGTCGTGCCCCTATACCGAACCATGCGACAGAGAAATGCATCGTCGACGTACAATCTCCTGGCAGAGGAAGGAAGACGAGTTGCTGCGGCACTCCTTCCACTAGAGCCCAAGTTATGGGAGAGAAAGAAAGGGCTTTGACCTGTCGTACTACGACTCCCGCTGATGTATAAGTATCATAGTCTAATACCGTGCGATTAAAAAGTACAATATGCAGCGTATGTCTTGTAGAGTCATGCACCGTTTATTCGGGTGGTGCTTTGCGCTTTCCCTTGCCCACGGGCGTCGTTGGCTGTGGTGGGGGCGGTGCAACGCGACGAGCTTGCTCCTCTTCCTCCTCGTCCAGAAGCGACGTTTGAGAAACTTGTACTGGCATCAGTTTGCCTGCACGAAGTGAGTCAGTCGACGCGAAAGACGCGTAAAGGGGACCCCATCAGTCACCGTTTTTGCCTCTGAACCGTACGTAGAGTTCCTCCCAATTATTGAGCAATCCCCGTACTGGCGAGTCAGGGTCGAGCACTTCATAAGCCGACACAGCAGCATTCTGTTTTCCCCTGTCTTTGATTGCCCTACACAGTTCGAAGTCGTCCGTCGACGTCACGACTGGAATGTCTTCGTTCGCACTCCCATTCCCGTTCCCGTCGACGTCGAACATTTCCTCATCTTCGCCAGGTGCAGTTGGGATACGATCGAGTACGGGGTCTGTGGACTCGCGTAGGACGGTGGACGACAGTGCCGAGAGTGCTTCTGCTTTGAGCGATGCGACAGTGCTGTTGTGCGGCGCGCTCAAGAAGACGGTCAGACGGTGTGTTTTCAATAAAAGAATGTACGCTTTTGGCGGTGCTCGTGCAGGCTGTTGTTGGCTTCGGTTCAACTATCAGAATCAAAATGAAACGACGCACTGACCATCCTAATAGTATCCGTCCAACACTGACTTGATAACCACTAAAGAATTGGTGTCGAAGATAGTGACTGCCCGTGAGAACGTAATTCCTATTTCATCTCCTGCTCCCGACTCGTCCCAGCCAAGTCTTGGAACTGGTGCGAACGACGATGAGTACCTTCCACGACCCAGCGCGCGCGGACTACCCGTACAAGGACCCAACACCACTGCCGGCAGTCGATACCAAAGGTTCAGGAGCTGGGCGTGACGAGTGCGCCCCTCAAAAGCGCGGCCTTTTTCATCGGAGCTTACTGCAAGGAGTATAATGGTGGGCAGTTGGTATATTCATGCGTTCTGTTGGGATGGCTCAAAACTAGGTCTGTGCTCGGTGGGTGTCGAACTGTAACTCGTTGGACACACAGAGGACTTTATGCTCTGCAAGAACGAGAGTGGGGGAGACCCTGGAGCATGCTTGAAGGAGGGCCGTCGAGTTACCCGGTGTGCGACTGATTTGTGAGTCTTTTGTATAGTTCATCCCTACCGTGAACATCCATTCCCCAGAGACAATAGTTAGACGCTGACTTATTCTACATAGGATCAACAAGATGCGGGAAAACTGCCTCGACCAGTTCGAATCGCACTGGAACTGTCTCGAGCTGAACAACCAAGAGTACTATGCCTGTCGCAAACCCGAACGTTCGCTGAACAAGTGCATGTTTCAGAAGCTCGTACGTCCTGTCCTTGCTCTTCTGCCTTGGGATAGTCACCCATTCTGTGTGCGCATGGAACGTAGGGTCTTGTAAAAACGATCCCTGGTACTCCCCCGTCTCAGAAGCAGATCCACGAGGTCGAGAATCCGATATATACCACTATCCAGCGGTAGAGTCGTATTATTACCATTATTACACTATATACATGAGTGCGCTGGGGCCCATGTACGGTAGACTTCATAGTCAAACGCATGTTGTCTCGCAGACACGTCGAATGTTTGCCTCCTTCCACCATGTCGCGCCTGTGCTCGGCACACGCTCAAAGCCATCGATAGCACTCGCTCGCACACTGGCATCCCTCCCAAGCACGTCGCTGAGGCCTCAGAGTGCCATCTACGTGTCGACGTCGTCCAATCCGTACTTTAACTTGACTTTGGAAGACTGGTGCGTCCCTCTCTACTGTCATCTCGACTTCTCATGACGGTCGCAGGCTCTTCCGACACTACCCTGCACACGCTCCGCTGCTCCTTTTATACCGTGATAGCCCCTGCGTCGTGATCGGAAGGAATCAGAACCCGTGGAAAGAGGTCAACTTGCGTGCTGCGAGCGAGAGAAACGTGCCATGGATCAGACGAAGAAGCGGCGGTGGCACGGTATTCCATGTAAGCCCTTTGACTACGACTGGTCGACGTATTCCAAAGGTTCGTGTACAGGATCTGGGGAACACGAACTACTCCATCCACGTTCCTCGAGCATCGTTCGACAGAGCCAAGACGGCAGACATCGTCGTAAGGGCTCTCCGTGCACTCGGTGTGGAGGGGTACGCGAATGAGCGCAACGACATATGCGTCGGAGGCAAGAAGATGGGTGCCTTGTCGTCGTCGACTGAACTTCAGAGGCCGTACTTACCAGTGGATGTGATAGACACGTCTCAGGTGCGGCGTACAAGATCGTCAGCGGTCGGGCATACCACCACGGGACGATGCTCATCTCTACGAGGCTGGATACGCTAGGAGACTTGCTACGCGTGGACAAGGTGGGTCGGATAGATGACGTTCCACGTCCGCTGATAACATGTAGTCTTAACGACAGCCTACGATGAATACGAAAGGCGTCGAATCTGTTCGTTCGCCGGTATGTAATCTCGTCGAGTCTAACTCACGCATCACACACGAGGCATTTGTCGAAGCTGTTATCGCTTCCTTTCGGGAGGAGTATGACGTGGACGACGAGGTGCGTCAGAGACCCTTTTTACACGTCGGTTATATTTACGGTTCGCGGATCAGCCATGTGTGGTGGGGGAGACGCCCGAATATGTACGCGACGAGTATTTTAAGTCTGGGATCGCCGAGTTACCAGTAAGTGCTTGCCTTATCGATAGCTCACGTCGCTGATCGGATCTAGGGTTGGGATTGGGCGTATGGACAGACCCCTGAGTTTGAGTACGTCCTTAACAAGAGGTTCGGCTGGGGAGACGTGGTGAGTTCTTTCGCGGGAGTGGGGGGTGCGGGGTGATGTGACGTGTCCCCAAGACGTCCACGATTCGATCTAGGCATGGTGTCATTCTCTCGTCCGCGTTCTCAGCTATTGCTTCATCCTCGACGAATATACAAGCCACGCTGGATGAGTTGGGTCGTCGATTAGAAGGGCAGCGGTATGGGTTCGTTCAAGATGGGGAGTTGGGTGAGCTGGCCCGGAGCGAAGTGGGCGAGTTGTGGAGATGGTTGAAGGCGGAGATGAAGGCATGAGGGGGGGTCTTATATGATTGAGGACATGGATACGGTCCTGGTTGCCATGCAATCGACGACGGAGAGCGTTGGATTTCTATCTGGTATGGTGTACATATACCACACACACTTGCTCGTCTCAGTTCTCCAGTCTCGGTCCATTTGAGTGTTAGCCATGTCCAGGGCATGTCTTGGGGGGTGGCGTGGTAAACGAGGCAAACGCGTTTGTCCCTTGTGTAACTTCATAAGTCCCGGATGACGATGAGGATGATGATGAGGATGGTCGCTCCACAGTCCCACTGGTCGTCGTCGTCGTCGTCGTCGTCGTCGCAGGCGTGTCTGTGTCTGCTGTTGGTGCTTCTGCCACTCGCAGTGTCCGCCCAGCCAGCGACGCTGCCTTTCAACGACTGCTTCACCGGCAATGTCGCCCAAAAGATGTCCGTCGACACTGTCTACTCGCAAATCGTCGACGGCCAGCGTCTCAACTTGACCGTGCTTGGACAGACAGCCCAGCAAATCATCGGAGACGCGAACACGACCAACCTCGGTTAGCACACACTGTTTTTTGTGAGCTGTGTAGTATTCACACATCTCGGACAGCGACCCTCTTCACGCAGGCGACGACGCTGACCATCAATTCGTTCAGCAATAACTCTTATCTCTGCGACTTCATTCGCCAACCCTCGCCGCTCGCTAATAGTAGCTCCAACTCAACAGACTGTCCTATACCACCTGGCCCTTACGCACTCGCCGTCTCCATACCCTTCAATCCAAAGAATTCCCTCACCACTCTCAACACAGAACTTCGTGCTCTCGATCCTTATGAAAACGAAATACTCTGTCTCACAGTCGCAACCACGGCTCTCCAACCAGGTCCACTCCACTCCCCTTATGGTGTCGCACGTAGCATATTCTGGGCTACCATCGGCCTCGCAGCTGCATACTGGATCATCGTCTGCGTCGCCCGTCTCGTCTCTGCGTGGAAACGAGGAGCGAGTCGCCCGCACTCGGGCATATGGGCCCGTGTTGAGAGCGCCGGACTTATTCTCGTCAGCGCCATCAGCGGCGAGCAGCTAGCTACTTCCCCTTCGTTGCTGAGATTCTGTACGTGATGTCGTCATTTCCTTCGGCCGAATGTGTCTCACCGTAGCCATCCAGGTTCTCCGTCTTTGCGAGATATCATGATTCATACACAGTGGTGTGCGGCACTGGCCATGGTTGCCGTACAATGGCCACCCTTTGTTTGTAAGTACACTCGGTTTATCGTTTCCTCGCAGTTTGTGCATGCGTGTTTCATCAGATCCCCTACTTTCCCAGACTTCGTGGGCAACCCTGACATATAGTGAGCTCTTATCTCAGTTTTATGTTATATACCCCAAATCTTGACATCGCTTTCCAGATACCTCGCTCTCTTCCCACGCAACACTTTGGAATCCTTTGCAGACCCAGCCATATGATCCCCCATCCGACTTTGCAGATCAACTTAGTGATCCCAGTTCGCCTCTTTATATCAACCCTTCCATTTCTAACACGTTATTTTCTCTTCCAAACGGCACCCATAGTGGCGTGGAAGCCTTTGCATGGAGCGTCGGCATTAACCCCCGTGATTTATTCCGCACTTGTCTCATCTTATTCCTTGCCATCCTCGCAGGAACAATTATACTCAGCGTTCTGGTCTGGTCAATGGACTGGATATTCTCCCGCAAACCATCTTCCACCCTCCCAACCGGTGCTACGTTTTCCAGCTCAGCGGCCAAGAGCCGCAGTCCACGGCAGTCTGGCGGGACATCCGCAAGTAAGGACATTCTGGACGTTACCGGAGATGAAAGCCGATCATTGAATACTTATGGCCACTCATATCCCCTCTTCCGGCGCCGGTGGTGGCTCCGTTCTAATCTCAGTTCATTTCACACAAGTCTCCTTGAAGGAAACCTCGTTCGAGTCCTCTCACTCTTCCATCTCCCCGTCACGATATTCTCGGCATACCAGTTCATGACCGTAAAAACGAGCGCTTCTATCGCGCTGGGCGCATCGTCTTTCGCATTTTTCTCCGTTCTTCTTCCAGGGTTTTTGGTCCTCCGTCTTGCTAGGACCTCCACGACAAAGCTGTATGATGAAACTCGCACGCTCCTCGCTCTCGGGCCTTTGTATAATCATTTCCGTCCGGATTCGCAAATGTTTTCGGGCTTACTTTTCCTTTCAAACTTAGTTAATGGTCTGGCCATAGGATGCGGTCAGCAAAGCGGAACCGCTCAGGCGATCGTGATTCTCGTGTCCGAGGTTGCTAGCGCCCTCATCACAAGTGTCTGGTTGCCATGGGGAACGGGAGCGAGTATGGGCTTATTGAGCTTCTTGTTCTGTGTCGCGAGGATAGTGACTGCTGTATTACTCGTCATCTTAACCCCGACGGTGAGACTCGCATAGCGGCCATTTTGCGTACATTGATTAACGTGTTGTTTCATTATTGATATCGTAGATATCCATCGGAGCCGCCGCAGGTGGGTGGGTAGCCTACGGCATCCTCGTGGTGCTACTCCTCGTCTACATCGCATTCGCGATCATCCTTATCGTCAAACTTATCGAAGCAGCCCTACGCATCTTTGGACGCGTCGGTTTCGATAGGTCGGGTGACGCCATAGACAGTGGGCTCGTCGGCGTGCTCGGAATGCTCGGCTGCTGTGGAGGTGGCAGCCGACGCGGACGAGACCGCCGCCGGTACCAAGCAGCAGAAATTCGGCATTCCGGTGGCTCCTATACTGCTGCAGACTCGGCCCTGTATGTACCCCCCAACGCCTCCTTTGCACGGCAGGCCAAGAGCTCTGCTACATCGCATAACTCTGATGGTCCCCCACCGTCCGTGCTTCGCCCCGAACACGCGTTGCAGCCGTACAGAGAGGACAGCGACAACGACGACGAGAGCACGCACATAATGGCCGCATGGCAGCCCTTCCCGAGCCCGGGTAACAGGCTCCCGCACGAGCGCAAGGAGTCGATACCGTCGCCTGCGCCGCAAACCTCCGCCGGCTTCTCACGCGTTGGCGGAGGGAGAGCCCATTACGAGTCACCCTATGCTATTGCAGGAACCAGCAAGGGCGCAGGCGGGTCGGCACTGACATTCCCCAGCGTAGAGAAGCGGAGTCCTGTGTTGGGTGCAGGCGGGGGGAGCTCGTCAAGGGTAGCAACGATTACCCAGGACGCGGAGGACCAAATAGAGAGGCCGATGGCCTCGGTCGCCAACGTGGCGAAATTGCCTGTGCTCACGAATTCCGGGCTTCCTGCGGGCGCCATGCTGCCGCATGTGAGGACAAAAAGCCAGACGGCAGTTATCGAGTTGGCTGGGCTGGCAAGTACGTCCTTGGCCGTGGAGGAGTCCCATCCGATACACGAACCTGAGGCATCTGCGCCGCTCGACAACTCGTCAAATGCCAGTGCTGGAGGGAGTTTGGAAGGCGGGGGACAACAGCAGCCTCCAAAGAAGAAGGGCTGGTTCAATATCCGACGAAATCGGAGGCACAGCGACGGGCAAATCCTCGAAGATGCATCAGAAGCACCAGAAGACAGTAATGCTTCTTCTTCGAGACCTGAGACTGGCAGATCTTTTGTCGTGATAAGGGATAAGAAGCCCTTATCGGCTGTGCCACACCCTGATCCTCTAGGGCGGAAACCAAGTCATTCCCTAGACGAGTCTAGTGCCAAGCCCTCGACCTCTGTTGCCGTCTTACGAGGTTCCACCTCGACTGATACACAGCTGAGATGAAACGACGCCTTGGTGGCATCACGGCTTGTGGTACATGTCCTTTAAGGCTTTTTTCTTTTGTTACCTGCTAACATATGATATCCTCCTTGCATCTTACCCCCACCACCTGGACATTTACACAACACACTCACTACACTCCCACTCATCTGTAATATCTACTCTCCTTACTTTTTGCAGTTGGGCTCTCTGTCTGTGTCAGTAATGCAGGTTTCTAAAGCATTGAGTATCATCATGTGCAAGATGTACGAACTATAAATAAGCTGCGAATTTTTCATTGAAAAATGAGTCATACAAGCACACCATCCTTGTCTTCGTCGTGCTCCCCTACGTTACCAGCATCTCCACCGATCCAAAACACCCTCCAATCTTCTACATCCTTACGCAGCGAGCAATACAACCCCGCTGCGGCTCTCAAGCGCAGTTGCACATCTTCACTTTCCACGCTCCCATAGGAGCTCGCGGACGTCGCCGAGTCCGTCCGCTCGAGATATGGCGCTGCTACAGAGTCCAGCTGATGCCAATTTCCACCAGTGGCCAGAAGGCCCGTCTCGCCGATAAACGACCGAACATGAGTTGCCTCGACAGGAGTACCCTCTGTGTCCTTCCCCTTACGGTTGAACAAAGCGGCAAGGGGTATCTCGTGCACTTCAATGCCATGCTCGCCTAACCCCAAGAGTTGCAGGAAAGATGGAGTCTCTGCCGATTTGACCGACCTGTAAGGAGGCGGCAGGCACAAGCGACAAGAGATACTCGAAGGGTGTGAATTCCACGTTATCGAGTACAGCGGGGGCGTGGCCTGGACCGTTTTGGGGAGTGGGGCTGAGATAACATGGGTCTGCTTCCCGCGTGAGAGTATGTATATGCTGTGTGGAGCTCCATTTTGGGTTTGGGTTGGAGGTATGTCGATTAAACTAGGCAAGACCCATGTTCCCTTCCCCTCCCTAAGAGCCATAAAATCAATAGAGGCCCGGGAACGCCGAGTGCCGACAGAGCTTGCGATGCTGAGTTGGTCTTTCCCACCAGAGGGGCTGTTGCAGTTACCATCAAACATTTCCACCTCCACGACTGCCGCGTCCGCAATCCGGATGATACTGGCCTTCTTATCGAAGATAACGAATAGCGCCATTTGTGCACTGTACGTGAAGGTCGCTGGCGTGACCATGGGTTGGCGGTGATTGTGTAAGGAGAATGCTCCATCCGATGAAGGCACACGTGCATGTCCATGTCCCGATCCGCCAATCCGCACGCAGGTCCCGTCCGACTGTGATCTGGATATGTCTTGGACTGACTGGTGTACGAAGGTTAAGTTTCGGGCTTGAATGGGGGTATAGAATTCCTGTACGTTACATGTCACAATGATTAGCACATGTCTCAATAGCCAATACTTAGCAACGGCAGATCGATCAATTACCTTGACGAAATGGAAAGCTCTCTCGCCCTTTGGGGTTTCATATAGAAATATATTGTATTTTGTCGCAACCGCCAATAAGGTTCGACGCCCGTGCCGTCCTCCGCCTGGGCCCGGCCCACCTTCTTGCCAAAGAGCGTATGCAATCGCACTCATACTTGCCAAACGTGACGTGGGTGAGGCAAGCGGAACGAAATCGGTTGCCCAACGCAATGGCAAGTCTTCAACTACATCCCACGAAGAATCGGCTGAAGTGGCCGTACTCTGCCTTTTCGGACTTTGCGCCGAAAGATATGATTCATACGATGTACTCGCGACTTGCTGTGCACGGGGGGGAGATTCAATGATTAGGTTCTTCAAACCCCTGGTGATGCTGCTTGCAGAACGGTGTTTTTTGACAGGCGTTTGCTGGACATTCCAATCAGAAGCACGGCGTAGGTCAACAGCGTTGGGAGTCTGTGTGTGGGGCAATCGGATCAAGCAATAACCCGAAACAACACGATACCACTCACTCGTTGCGTGATTATCCACCTCGCTAGTGACATCAAACTGGCCAGGTTATACATTCTCAGACTGCGCAATGATTCTTGATGACCATTGGAAGCAGAAGGAGCATCAGGGTCTGGGCCAACGAGCGCCAGTACAACGCCTTGAGGCGTGCCCTCTCCGATGTCTTCGTACTCTAGAATGGAAAGCTGGTAGACCCTAGATGCATAGCTATGTCAACCACATGGGTGAATACAGAGCAAAACAGCGCGTACGCCTCCCCTGTCCAGATGGCGCGGGCCTGAGCCTCGTTAGGGCCTTTCTGCACGATTCCGATATTACCATCCACGCCATTCGCCCATTCGACGGGGTACATGTCCATGACAGAGAGTCCCTTGTCCGTCCCGATAAGTAGCAAACGGTCCCGCTGGAGAGGAAGCACGCAGTGTATAGGCGAGGTTGTGTGGGGAAGGAATCGAGATCCGAACTGGTGCACCTGTAAGTGAGTGGGGAGTAGCGTCTCCCTGGCTGTAGTCTGGCATTGAGGGTGAGTGACAAAGCTGGCTGCAGTCGGCGTGTAAGCCAGAGAGTCTTGGTTGCTAGCTGATGTTTCCTTCGCATGGGCTATAGAAGGCGATGTTGAGAAGACATCATCGTCCACTCGTATTCGCAAAGGCGGCTGCAAGGGATGGGCCCGATTCTGGGATTGGCTGGTAGAAGGTTCCTCTACTGAAGTATGAACCTGATCACATCGTTCAGCGGGAAGAGCGTACACACACGCGGGCACGATGGAGAGTGTTACCTGCTCAGGCAGTTGTTCCAAGCCATCTCCCCATCCCCTAGTCCGCCTACGCTCAAACTCTTCGGCGCTGACTTCTGCATAACGCTCCGCTGCCCTAGTGAACGCTGTGAGTAGGCTGTATACCTCGAAGTGTTGGAGACATAGTAAATTGCCTTTTCTCAATCCAGCCCCTCCACCGGCCAAACCTGCGAGTTCATGAGCGCCTCTCATCTGATTGTCACCCAAGATGGCGTACCGAGAATTCGGACTCTGAGCTACGACATCGTCGTATGTTGGTAGTTCCCCGGCCGTGCCATGTTCATCCTGCTGTGGCTCTTGCATACAAGTCTCGAACGAATCAATGGAATTGCACGACATGGTGGACGTACGTCGCTTAGGATGGGTTAGAGTGCAGGTACATATGTGCCTAAGTAAAATACAGCTCCACTACTATATACAACGTAGTCGCTGCCCTTGGCAATACAAAACGTGGCCGAGTCTGGGAAATCACTGCACCGCTTGATCAAATCGATACCACCACCATAGATAGCGTGTCGATTGTACTACTTTGCACTTTCTGATGGCCACCTCCTGATCTTCCCTTAACTCTGTGTAGTGCAAACGCCACTGGAAAATGGTATTCTGTTTTTCACGCACCAAGAAAAAGCAACATCTCGCCCAGGTTAGTCTCCCTGAAGACTCAAAGAAAACCTGTCGTTCCCTCTTGATCTTGTCCAGTCTGAACGTGCAAAGGTTTCCCTCCATCACCCCCAACTATAATAACGCACTCTCCGCATCTTAAATGATCTGATGTTCGCATGTCTTCCTCACGAGGGAATTTCTTCATGTATCAATGGGGTGGAAGATGGTCGATTGTAAATTAACCAAACCTGGAGTCATCACCCTTTGCGCCCAGCGAACAGTAGCATGCATGCTACATCGAGGTGAGCCTTCGCTGATTCTTGTCACATCTTCCCCTACTTTAGGGATGATCGCAGCCTGACTTTTGATCTTATCTCCTCTCCTGTTGTTGGTCCGGTCACATCGTCCACACGTGTAGATTGGCAAGTCGGTCTATTTGAGAGACCGTGCAGCATGATGTGATGCGAAATACCCCGAAAGAGCGTATCAATACTTTAACGTGTCACTAAACAGTCGTTCGGCCAACTGCTGAAACTAGCAATATCTACGATCTGGCAAACCTTGCCGGCGCAAAGCACGCTGCCTGCTCAAATCGGCACAATTCGTTCCGTTTCAGTTCCGGAAAAGCGCCCCAGGTGACACAGGCGTGCGCACCCTGCTTGGCGTGACGCACTTGGTGGGTTAGATTCAGATGCCTCGTTTTCTCCCAGGCTGTAGTCCTCACTGCAATATAAAAGGTCCCAACATCGTGTAAACTGCATCATATCACCCAAGTGTCTTTAACACATGCAGTGAGACTCTAAATACCCACAATCTCCTCTACCGACGCTTTTTTTTTTCATTTACCAGGCCCAACTTCCAGCAATACTTTGAAGATGAAGATGTCCCCGACTCCCATCCCGAGCGAACGATGTTTCCGCCTTCGTTCGTTTCTTTTTTCGTTGTCATATCTAACATTTATTCATGATAGAGTTTCAGAAGTCTTTACATCCAACAGTCAGCACCCCAGGTGCTCCGTTCCCACGGAGCTGATGGGTACGACGAGTTGCACGAGTATGTTCACCTTTCAGTCAATCTCGTTCACTGATCAGGAGTTGTCTTGTGTTCAGTGTGGCAGCCAGTGGTCAATTGTATAATGTACCTGTGGCCGCTGCCTCTCCGGACGGATATGAACCCCAATATGAGCCCGGAGCGCTATCGACTCTTGACCCATTTCGTGCTGAAGCACAGAGCCTCGAGGATAGCTGCAATTACTGGCAAGAATATTCGGTCAACTCGACATTGTGCGACATTCACGCTATCCAGGGGCCGCCTGCATATGCGCAGCAGCCACTGGGTAACCCATCTCACGGTTCCGCAGTGCTGGACGTTCCTCCGGCCCAAGAGGGGTCCGTCTCTTCTCTCGGTCGGAAGCGGAGTCGCCGTAAAGAGCGAATCGTGTGTTCGCATATCGGCTGTGGTCGCGAAATGACCAGAGACAGCCTCGGACGCCATGTAAAGGAGATACATTATGGGATGAAGAGGAGGAAGCCAAGGCGGGATGAACAGGATCCCCGATAAGTTTTCCTCTCAACCCCCCTTACATCTCCTGTTAGTTGATGAGATTGCGCCTACATATGTTTTGCCCTTTATGTTAGTACCATTCCGTATTCCTTAATCAATGCCAGACTCTCGTAATGAAATGACTGACTGACGTGAAACGAGGATGTAGGGTTAGAAGCTACGGTGCGGTGGAGCTAGCATGTACCTTAACCTAAACGTTCCTACAGTTCACCGACAATTTGTATTTGCGGTTTGGGAAAGGAAGATTTAGCATGTGTGCGACCCTGTCGCTGTAGCCTGCTGTGCGTAATGTGCAGCTTACACAGCCTAGACTTGGATCTCCGGATCCAGATCACACAGTAGTTACATCTTAGGAGTCATGGGCCGCTCTGCAGGGCCATCTAACAACCGCCATAGGCTCCGCCCGTACCATCTTCGAAGTCGCAACTAAATTCCGCGGAACAGCATTCATGTCCTGGAAGATGACAGATGCTTGACATTATCACTGATACACCTGCAATCAGTATTGTGACAGCATGTATCCATGTATTGGAAAGCGAGTCACTCGTGGCCACAGGACCTTGATAAGTTCCAATACATTGTGTCCTAGTCAAAAAATCGGTAACATAACGGGATACGAAATCTTCGGGAAACCAGTCTGGAGCACGCAATCTTGGTCGTGGGGCAGATGCAGTACGCACCATCGCTAACAGGTCGTTCCTCCACGACATCGGTAGTACAGCACTGATTGGGGCTCAGCACAGCTAGTAAGACGTGATTAGGTAACCCCTCACTAGCTGTGCTAGATCTCACCCCATCTTTCCAGCGTTGCACGTTGCACCCCCAGCATTTGCTTGACTGACCAAATAGGACAGACATCGAGGTTTCAGCCAATCGCTTGTCATTGCTGGCGCCCCACGATAATTGGACCGTTACCAGTGGTCTGTGGAGCCGTGTCCTGACACAGTTCAATATCTCCAGTTGGCGTCCAAGTGCTAGATAGGGCAGGTAGGTCATAAAGTCGGTCCGCGCCTGAGGACCTTGCCACCTCATTCAAATAAAGGAATACCGTCCCGAGGGGAGGGAGGGCACATTAATACAGGGTTGACCCCCTTCAGAAATTCACGACTTGGTGACCAGAGGGATCGCTGAATCTCACGAGTCATGCACAAAAGCCAGGAAAAAAAAATTCTGAAGCTTCATCGGGACCTCTTGTTCCATCATTACGTAGGAGAGTGAGATTGTTGCATTGCTTCGCCAACCGTCTCTCGGTCCGGAAGTAGTCCAAAGTTTACCATAATACAGGAAGTCCTACTATACATTAGATACTAATGCAAGAAGGGTATGAACCTACGGGAATCAGGAAAAAGCAAGGCCAGTCCAGGTCGCCACAGCGCCCAAGAGCGCGCCCCCTGCGACGGCTTTAAGCTTGCCTCCACGTTGCGCATTGGTTCTCTTCCGATCTTCCTCATCGAATCTCCTTTCTAGCAAATCCATAGCGTGGGCATCCGTACCCAATATTATCCACTTTTGACCATCTTGCCCACCACTGGAGAGCTCCCGGACAATGAATCCAATTCTCTCTGCGTCCTGACGGACATTCGCTACATCACCATTTGGGATAGATACCAACGCAGCGGGTGCGCTCTCGGAGGAGTGACTAAGGCGCTCCAGAAAGAGTGAACGTTGCTCGACGCTCATTGTGCGTTGGAGAGGTTTGGGTTTCTTAATATCTGGATCTGGTAGCAAAAATATCGTATCGTTCATGTTGACCGATCCTCCAATGTTGCCTTCAGATAATGGCTGGGTCGACGCGAGGCTCGCAGTTGGAGTGAATAGAGTGCCCGGCATCTCGCGCGACAATAGTTTCCCAGTAACTTGTATTGGTTTTTTTTCTTCGCCCACAGCAGTGACAATACGTGTGGTTGGTTCGTGCGAGGGAGGGTCCCCATCGACAAGTGTGCTCTTCCACCTTAACACTGCCCCATAGTCATCGCTATCACACTTGTCACCCATCATTCCTGGTGTCAACAGCCTCTCTACGAGTTCGGAACTAGAAGAGGACAACGACGCTAGTGTCTCTGCGGGGACAAGCGCAAATCGAACTGAGAGGCGGCGTTTAAGATGCTTTGCCTGATCTGCTACTAAGCCTGTTTCCTCAGCGGGATTGACGATGCGCAACGACGACAGGTCGTCTGCTATATCATCGTCTGTATAGGGTGATGTAGCTTCAGAGACGGGGTTCGACTTGTTGGAGGGAGAGGGTGCATTCGGCTGCGCAACGTAAGGACAACCTGAGCGAGGATGGCCCGCACGCGGGCGACCACACTTGGTGCAGTGGGGAGTGCGACGGGGAGTACTTCCAGGGGTAGGTAACCCAGCCGAGCCCGTGCTCGTGCGTGGCTTAGAGGGCGTCGCAGGAGATCCAGTAGATCCGGTAGAAGACCGAGTCCTCGGGGCCATGTTAGACACTTGGTTATCGCTTGCAGGAAAGTCGCGTTACAAGAGGTTGCACGGGCACAGCGTATTTATACCTGGTACTCATGCCTGGCGCTGGCTCCCCATTGTCTGGTCCTTTGAAGAAAGGAAACGATTATCAGCTGCCTGCACAATTGCAGTCGTGTCCAGGCAACACCAGTACTTGACAACAGCAACGCGCACACTCTTAGGAAGCGAACAAAGGGACAATAAATGGTCTGGCAAAATTAGGAAATGACCCCTATGATCACCGCACTACACTGTGGTCTACACGATTCTCATTGGGAAGAATAAAGGTCTCTTTTATTCGAGCGCCACGAATTAGGGTCATGACTTGGTGGAAAGTGGTCCCCCTATCACATTCTCATTTACCAACTGCGTAGGTCAGACGACAGTTGAACGATCCATATCCACCGTATTCGATCCTCAAAGCACGGAAAAAGTGAAACCCGAGTTAAGCTTAACTAGTTCGATTTGCTCACCCCGCGTCCTTCACTATGGTCGGCAGTCAGTCCGGGCCTTGTTTGTGATATCCACTTGTGGGACGCTGGAGGGCGTCGTCATCATTTCCGAGGACTTTGGGTCGGTCACATTTTCATTCAGGATCATTCGCTGACCAGTCATTCCGGTCCTATATTCCGGAGGACACAGAGTGGCGACAAGAGCCAAACCGGGTTGTGGTTGACACAGGATAGTGGTAGACCTATCTCACATCAGAAGGACCCGAGAAAGGCTTCCATCTCACAGATCAAGGGAAAAAAGACAACGGGGTACTTGCGTGTGCCGTCATGAAATTATAAAAAATTTTATTGAGCCCTTCTCAAAATCACAATCCTGTCGTATGTGTAAGTGGGGGTGATCAAATGGCAAGCGAGCGTTGTTGAGAAGGGGCCCCGTGGCAGCACATATGAAACTCTCTCGAGGGAGCCGTTCCGGAAGTCCGCAAGACCATTTCTTTGAAAAAAAGGTATCGAAAGACTAGAAGTGACCGGAATGGACCCGGATAATAATACCCAGTCCCAGGTGTCACAACACCCTAGAATTTGTCTTTATAATCGCGAACGGAGCTGCGCGGGCCCTCATATCCTTCTCCGTGCCGGCGGTTGCGCCCAGACATGCCTAGATGTCGCGCGTCGCGTTCCGGTGACCGACTTCTCATACGAACGTCTCGGGGGCCCCTCGCAGGTGGAGGGCTGCGGGAATAGTCTCTTATTCGCTTGTAAGGTGGTGAAGTAGAACGCCTTCGGTCGATCTCCACTGATCTGTCTCGATAGTAGTTACCTTCTTCCTTAATACTGCGGTCGGAAGGTCGGCGTTCGTCTCTCCCACCCAGACTCTTGAGCAACTCCTCTACCCCTTTGACACCTTTTGATTTCTTCTGCTCTTTCCGTAATTTCTTCTCGCGTTTCCTTTCTTTCCGCGCGTGACGTTCGTCGGGAGTCTCGTCTTTGTGTTTGCCCTTTTTAGTTTTCGATTTTTCCAATGCTTTCATCTCTTTGTGCTTCTCTATCAAATAATCCCGCATGGGGTCTTCCGGGTCGATGGAGAAGACCGATGACGCGTCTGAGTGGGTCTCTGGTGCGTCATCTGAGCAAGTATCAAGAACATATTTATCTCTATGTAGTCAGTATGATACCCACCTACGATCATTTGCGGCTTTGCGCTGAAGTTCTGCTTCTCTGCATCAACCCATTCGCCGTCTTCATTTTGTACTTTGGGTTGTTTGTAGTCCTTCACGTGGTCAACGCGCAATGTCCGGCCTAGAACATTGGCACCATTGAGATTGTCTACGGCAAGTATTGTGGACCTCTGGTCTTCGTACATGAGGAAGCCGAACCCCTTTGCTTTCCCAGAATTCTTGTCGCGGGGCAAGTTCACGTCCATGACCTCCCCATACCTACATGGTGGCACAGTCAGCTTGGAGTGCATGAGAGGCAGTAGGCTAGAACACACTGGGAAAAGATGGTAATGACATCTCCCTCCGTGAGGTCGTAATGGAGCCCTCCGATGAAAATGTAAGCAGAATCTGGGCGTGTCTGAGCATGTGGGGGTGAACAGACCATGCTTTGCACTCACCCTTGTATTCATCGTGCCACGATGCGCTGACGCCGAGAGCAAGTTCCCTCTCGTTGATCTTGTTGATTTCACGGACGACGCTGTCAAGGAACTGTCAGGTGCAAGCTACCAACTCCAGGGACTCCCCCACCTACTTCATGAGTATTACAAGCCAAAGTGGGTTTTCCCACGTGTTATCATCCACTCCCAAAATTTCTTGATCAACGGCAAGAGAAATAAAAAGAATGGTATCATTTACATTACCACCCATTCACGACAATCCAGATGGCGGATGGGGTCCTTCGTCGTCAAACATCCCAGAACAGTTCAAGTTCAAGGATATTCCCTATGCGCCGTTCTCAAAATCAGACAAACTCGGTCGATTCGCAGACTGGAACGATCCCATGAGCGATAGTCGTCAGGCGGTCACTGGTGTATCCTCTACCCGCGATTCTCGGGGTGCATCCGGTCGCTCAAGGCGAGATGGTGCTCAAGCCTTCGGTAGCGGCACGGCCAGCGCCTTTGCATACTTCCATGTTGATGACGAATCCAGTTTTTCGTTGGTCGACAACAAAACTACTGCGCCCCGCCGAGGAAATGCTTTCACGAGGGGACGATCTACTGGGCGGGGTTCTACTTCGTTTGCTAACAGAGGCGGCCAGAGGCCCCGTGGTGGGTTCACTACCGGCAGGGGTGGTCAGCGCGGAGGTCGTAAAGGGTGGAGGGATTGGGACAAAGTACTGATGCTTATTCTGAATCCGCTCCCCTTTGCCTGACTTGCTGTTACAGGGAAATCGCACCCGGGAGTCATCTGTCACTATTTCTCCACAGTGGACTATGTTGGAAGAGATCGAGTTCCATCGCCTCACTAAACTCAAGCTAGAGGTTGACGATGCAGAGGACATGTACGTGAGTTTTACCATGACCGCAAGAGCAGTTTCCGAGTGCTTTTTTTGTTGTAGTGATACCTACGGTCGGATTTTTGCCTATGATAAGGCTTACGACCGGATTACCACCAAAACTGAAAAACCTCTGCAACCCTCTGATCGCATCAAGTACAACACAACCACGTCGGACGATCCCGTAATTCAGCAGGTAAATGCGGGTGGTAGTTCTCTGATCCCAACGTGTCTCATCGATTTTTTCTCTCAGCTTGCTGCCAAGGACACCGCGACGGTCTACACCACCGATGTCATCCTCTCCGTTCTCATGTGCGCTCCAAGGTCTGCGTACCCTTGGGACATTGTCATCGTGCGTGAGGGCAACCACCTTTTCCTCGATAAGCGCGATGGCGGTCCATTCGACGCTGTTACGGTCAACGAAAATGCGTCGGATCCACCACAAGATGCTGCTCCGCCGAACCCTAACAACCCATCTGAAAAATCCACTCAGGAAGTGCCATCGATCAATTCGGCTACTTCTCTCTCTCTCGAAGCTACCTATATAAACCAAAATTTTGGCTTCCAAGCAGTGATTGAGAGTGCTGCCGTGGACTTTGCTCATCCAAACCCTTTTTATGGACCAGGCGAGACAGATCCTCTGGCTTCTTGTGGATACCGGTATCGTGTCTTCGACCTCAGCGTGACGGAAGATGAAGATATCAAGCTTTGCGTCCGTACAGAGGTAGATGCCTTCCTGCCTGGCCAAGGTAATCCCCAGGATGGCCATGGCCTTGCAACCATTCGCGCCCTGAACGAGTTCGACCCCAGAGCTCCGGGGGCTGGTGGTGCCCAAGATTGGCGGTCGAAGCTAGACTCTCAGCGAGGTGCTGTTGTCGCGACTGAGATGAAGAACAACAGCTGCAAACTAGCGAAGTGGACTGTGCAGAGCATACTGGCTGGTGCTGATCTCATGAAAATAGGGTATAGATTTCACTACACATTTGGTTTGCAATATTCGACTAATTACGATCTGCTTAGGTACATTTCACGAGTGAATCCTAAAGACAACAGCCGCCATGTTATTCTCAGCACTGCATCCATGCGCCCAGCCGACTTTGCGGCTCAGCTCAATGTCTCCCTCGCCAACGGTTGGGGCATCGTCAGGACGATCACTGACCTCTGTATGAAGATGCCGGAGGGCAAGTATGTGCTGATCAAGGATCCTAACAAAGTAAGATGGCCAGCTAACGTTATCCTTTGTCACTAATTAATCTCCCTGGCAGTCCGTCATCCGTTTATACTCCGTACCAATGACAGCATTCACAGCCGAGGAGGACGAGGGTGAAACGTTCGAAGCAGAAGAACACGAATCGGCGGCTTAACGGTGCACGGACGATATGGCTGTACGATCTGACTTCAGCTGTATATGGCTTGTGGGGACGAAAACTAAATATAACAAGCACGGCCCGATGTCTGAATACCTTGGCTATTAAAATGCGTGCTATACAGGAAGACAGGTTACGAAAGTACTGGACAGCTTCCCCTTCGAAGAATGAATTCGTTACCCTTGATACTCCGAAGTCGCTGACTTCATCCTGTTTAGGCCTTGTGGGCTGCGAGGTTTATCTCACCGCTTATGCGTCTCCGGATTAATGTGAGAGAACTCAAGCCACGGTACTTGTAGGTGCAACGACAGGAGAGTGTACACCCGCGTTCGCAGCAGCATGCAGGCAATCACACGATATCACGTTGACAGGCTAACTTGTTGTGTCCTCTTGTTTTGTCATGGTTCTTGTGATGCGTGGGGAGCGAAGATGCTAAGATGGCGTTTGCGGGTGTGCACGCTGGCAAGCCAAGCTGTAGACGCGGCGCAGCATCCCCTCCTTCTTTCAGGACCGGATCTGATCGAAAGGAAGAGTCAGTGCGGGCCGTATGCCCCAATACATACACATCCGACTAGAATATTGACCACTCAAGCCGGATGCATTATGGTGCGCAGAGGTTTTCCACATCACACCCACTTCTGTTCTTCGTCTATGGAGCACCTCAACAAATTGATCTCGGACTCCGTGCCGATTCCAACGTGGAGATTAGATATGTACTACCTCGTGAATGCCTCGTGAACAAGATGTGGCTAGGTAACCCTCCCGACTTGTGTTCAGGTTTTAATTTGCGATCGAGTCACTAAGAGCGTATTGCTGTAAGTTGTTTCCACAATTATTTGGCGAACAAAGCGCTGAATCTAACTTCAAAGGTTCGGACAGACAACCGCGAGCCTTAGTCACCAAATGGTAAAGGCAGGGAGTTGGCGAAGAATATATTAGCACGTATTCTTCGGGTTTGCTTTCTCCGACTGATACTTACGTGGATCCCGGACGCCTCCAGCGACTTTTCCGATTAATATGCACCTTCAAATTTTATTGCATGGTGCTGTGAATACCCTAACTATCACGCGATGGCCCATCAGAATTTAATGTACCTTGGCTGGACATGTATCAAAGTCTAACCTTTCTATCACGCATTGACAACGTCCACGCATGTAAATGCTCCACTTAAGATCTCCACGCCACGCAGAACCCGATCGCCATGGATCATGTGAACCCGTCCGGTTTGGCAAAGGGTATAAGTCTGGGTCGTGACAAGTAATTGTGCTTACCATGGATTCTATTCGCAACAGCATTGCCAACAGCATGGTGGCAGTTGTACTCCACCTCGGAGGGGCTATGCATACGTGAAGTGGAACGATAATACAGGAGCGGCACAAGACGATCTATACTCCATACTCCGATAGCGCTGTCCTTTTCTGAAGTTTCACTCAGTCCCGTGCGCCTCTCGCATGCCTATGCTTCTCGGTCAGCTTAACATGCCGTTAAGGTGCGATCACTGACCTACCCGTAATGAAAACGTCACAGGCTGTGACAGGACCCTGGAGGGCTCAACGCCGGGGAGGGTGAGACACGTGTATTAGGCCATCCTTCCACCGGCGTGGTTGATAAGGCTGCTGAGCACTTCCGAGTCGCCACCGGCGCATCAATGCCCGAATTCCTCGTGATCTTTCCGTGATTTGACTGCATGGGTTCACGGAACTGCAGTGTTGACTCACACACGGTTTTTGAACTGTCCGTGAACCGTGACACTGTTATGGCACGCAATCACTCTCAAGTTAAAGGTGGGCCATAGGGCACGGATATATTGTACCACATGGAAATTTCGACCGGAAATCTCCGTCGCCGGAGTTACACCAGTGGTCACGTCTAAAGTAGTGTGGCTGGTCCTATCGAGGTGCCACGAGGAGCATCTCTACAGCAGTCTCGATATTAGGGCTAAATGAACAAAATTCAGAGTGTGGTCCAATCACAGAAAATAAAATTTCTTACCTCTGCTGAAGCGTTGCCACTATCACATCTCGCGAAGTATCCGGGAACATGCTCGTCAGCTGCGTGATTTCCGCTTCACTAGGCGTACGTATGCGCGTCGTAGCTTCTTCCGTCCTCCCCGTCAGTTCATTCACCCATTCACGTACCATGGAGCTCCCTTCAACACCATCGCTAGTAGACTGTCCACTTTGCCGTACTGAGGGAGGAGCTGTTGTGATTACCTCTTCGTCCCCAAGTTCTGTTGTAGGGTGTAGCTGCTCTGGGCGAGCACGATTGAATCGATTCGGTGGGTGAGTTGAGCCAACGAGCGGCAATAGAAAGCGGGAGGACATTTTGATTACAGTTGGTGACACTCGCCATGTCTTGATGTTGATGAGTTCTGAACGGTAGATGTATCCAACGAGGAGTCCTACACACGCGGATACGAGCGAGCCGGGTACGTGGCCCAAGCAAGCTGGGTAAACCAATGTACTGAGTTCAGGAAAAGGGATCAGAAAGCACTCCTACTTGTAAAGCGATTACATAGGTAAATGCCTTGTTGCTCAACGGCATGCCGAATATCTTGAAGTGATAGGCTACAGGGACCAGTCTGTACCACTGGTACAACATACTGAAGACGATGGCGGACGGTCCGCCTGGCATATGGTTCACGCCTAGGCGATGCAGTAGTATGAGCGCCATGAACTCTAGCAAGGTCGATACCAGCCCCGAGACAATGGTAAATGACTACAAAGAACAGTCAGACCATACAATCGCGACAGCAGAGCTCGGAACACTGTAACTTACTGCAAATTTGACACTCCCAAACTGTCGTTCGATGTTTACACCCACTCCATAAAGGAGTAGCTCGGCGAGCAAGAGGTCACTCGAATTCGAGAATGCGAGGTGGTGCGTTACGAGACGCCAGTACTAACACAAAAGCAAAGAAAAAATAACGACTGTTTCAGGATCAGTTGTATTCGAGTCCTGTATGGGTTCACGGCAATACCTGATGATGGCGCGAGAGGTGAGGTACCAACTAGGAACAGGAGACTAACGTGTCAGTCGTCATATTCAGACTCGTAAAAAGTAGGGCTCAACGAACCTGGAGATGGAGATAGTGCTTCACATCGAAGACACCCGCCGTAATGGAAGTAATTGCGCAAGCCATCATGATCCCTGTGACAAGTATAAGACACTGTCTACGTCGAACGGGGAGTGTGCTGCAGACCCTTTGTAACGGAAGCATGTTCGAATGACATGACTTTCTGGCTCAGCGGGTCCACTTGGGTTTAGACTTGCGGTGGTCAAAAGCAGGTCTGCCTCATGCTAGGGCAACACGGTGACGGTCGGTGGCTGTGCATCCTGTGAATTGGAGGGTAGCAAGCTCGGAGGCCTTGCAAAATCCAGCCAGCCAGTTTTTTTGTGTAATAATATGCGATGGACGGGATAATATGACTCGGTTAAATGGAATCTGGTACTGACGGACAATCAAGGAACCAGCTGCTGGCACCAATCCTCGACTTGTCCCTCTGGAGTCGATTGTGCACGGTTTGTCAGCCAGCAAATTGTCATACTAACGCCATCGTCACCAAAACGATCATGCTGATGGCACAGAGGTATATAATCCAGCGTCATTCTCATTGCAGACCCCTACCCAAGTTCTGATGTCTGAGCCAACATTCGAGAAACCACTGCATCCCCCGTTTTCGGCCGAGAAACTCGCCACGGTGAATGCGCACCTCCGCTCCCTAGAGCCCCAGCAGATCCTTGCCTGGGCTCTCGAATATCTTCCTGGATTGCACCAGACCACCGCGTTCGGCCTTACGGGCCTCGTTGCGATCGATATGCTCTCCAAGCTCGCCCAGCCCGAGTCGAGACCGCCACTTATATTTATCGACACGTTGTATCATTTTCCAGAGACGTACGAGTTGATCAGTGAGGTCGAAGACCGTTATAAGGTGAAAGTGCATGTGTTCAAGCCCGATGATTGCGAGACAGTGCAGGATTTTCAGAAGAAGTGGGGGGAGAGGTTATGGGAGCAATACGAGGAGATTTATGACTATGTCGTCAAGGCGCGTTCTTTTTACCTGATTGCGAAGATATTACAAACTGACGCAGAGCTAGGTTGAACCAGGACGACGTGCATACGAGCAGCTTAAAGTCCAATCTGTCATAACAGGTCGAAGGGCATCTCAGGGTGGGGACCGTGCTTCGCTACAGCCCCTGGAGGTAGACAGCACGGGATTGCTAAAGCTGAATCCGCTATTCGCATGGTCATTCGTACAAGTTGAACAGTACATCAAAGAAAACAATGTGCCAAGGAACATATTACTCGATCAAGGGTACAGAAGCATCGGAGACTGGCATAGCACATCGAAGAGCGGTGAGGGTGATGCTGGCGAACGGGCGGGACGATGGGCAGGAAAGGAAAGTAAGACAGAATGCGGGTTGCATAAGGACTACTTCGAAGTGCAAAGAAAAGCGAGGGTGAGTGGATTGGCTCACAGGATCATGACAAGTCTCGATCGTTCCTCATAGCAGGTGGAGGCGATAAGAATAGAGGGCGGGCGTTCAACCTGCGTGTAGATCCAAATTCACGGAAAAAATCCGCATGATCACTCCAGTTTACGCTGTCCAGACAAGATTCAACTTGCTATATTTGCACTGTCATCTGAGCACAACAAAGAACAGCGGAGAGTGACGTACTCGTCTTCCCGTGTGCATGCCCTGTACGGCCTCACGCACCACGGACCAGGCACGGGGAACAACACTTTCTGCCGCAGCTTGGTAAAATCCGCCAGCGTTAGAAACATACGACTGTCTTCGTTGGCCACCAGCGGCGCCTCGCTGTATATCTCAGTTATACTGTCTCCGTGAGGGCCGAGCAGCGAGACCAACAACGTCGTATCGATTGAATACCCGCATGGAACATAGAGCGTACGTAAATGGGGAATTTTTCCAAGTGCAGTGGTAATGTCTTTGGAAGACAAACTTGGAGACCGGTTATAGGGGTATCTTAGTGTTGTCTACGTCGGATCGATCAGAAGATGTCCGACAAAATGAGACGTCAACGTACCAGTCTCGTCCACTTGGGAATGTACTGACATAGCTCTGTGATGAGGGGCGAAGTTTGCCGATTGTATCGGGGCATAGAGCGTTGAATCAAAACGACTTTTGATGGATTAATAACCTGCAGCCCAGCTCCAAGACCTATTGTGTGTTCCTCCTTCTCTCCAACCAGTTCGACGATCAACTGTGTTATGTTTGGTGCAAAATGCAGTATCTTGTTCACTGGTATACCCAACCCACACTCCACCCTGAATTTTCGGATATTTTGGCCAAGGGTGTAATCATTGAGCAATGTGCGGGAAAGACAGCGAGCTTGGAGCCGTGTACGAAGGAAAACGGTTTCGTAGAGCAGGGGAGTGCTCACGTTGAGCCATCGTTTACACACGAGTGGAACAGCCGTACGACGGACGTTACTTATGTCTTGGGTATCGCCGCCGTCGTCTGTAGCCCTGGATGCCGCCCAAAGGGACGACATCGGTGTTGGGCATGCGAATACATCCTCGTCTACCCAAAAGATATCGGCCAGGATGTCGTGCAAGATTTCGTCCGGGATGTCAGAAAAGCACTTCATCCTGGTTCGCAGTCGACCATCTAGTCACAGTGAACTTGTGATAAAGCGCCTGCGAAAGCTGAATGATATAGAAATGCCCTTGTACAGCTTTTACAGCTTAGACCCTTTCGTTGAACATACTCATTTGACAAATATTCGGATTTGAATCCACTTGTCGGCCATACACTTGTTGATGGTGTATCAAGATACGTACAGACAAACAACATCGATATAACGTAGGTAGTGTTGTCATCGTGGTACATCAATATCAGGGGGTTCGCATCAATTATAACGAGGCACCGCTACAAAATGTGGACTTGAATCTCTGAGGGCTGCTAGCGGCAGTTTACCAAACTGGCGTACCGGTGCCTTTTAATTGCCTGCATGACGACGCAATCTGTCGTCAGAGTATGAATGGCCCGAAGATCTGAACTGCCGCGCTGTCATGTCAACTACTTATCTCGCATGCAAATCCACACCTAGGCTGATCACTGTGATATAACTTTCCCCTTCTCTGGTTGCCAGTTGCACAGGCTGGACCTGATGCCTGCCGGTCTTAAAGGTGTGTGGCCACAGCGAAATTTTAGCTGTTTATAAAATTCATCTGGAATATATCCATACCTTGGGCCTGGTCTCACCAATGGCACCGCGTGCTTGACAGGAAAAGAGCTGCTACAATTCAATTACGAGTTTCGTCTGTGCTAGAGGTCGTTAGCTACACCAGAAAAGCTAAGCACCTCACCCATTTACCACGCTTTGCAATGGTCCTCTCAAGCCCACGACGCGAGTTATCTGAGACAGCCTGATTCGTTGGTTCGTTCAGAAGCTGCCCTGGAGAGCGTCGGAGGCGCGGATGAGGATGTTGACAATAGACTTGCAGCGGATGTCGCAGATAGCAAAAAGCGGAAGCAAACGGCAAGGTCGGCATCCACGGTGGAGGTTCTTCGCCTGCAAATCGCCCTCCACTCATGTTGCTGACGTCCCGCGCTGCGTTGCCATGCGCGAACGTACATGTTCTGGATTGCATATGGCGAAGAAGCGTGGTATCTGCCAGATATTCGTCGGGACACCATCAAGTCACCGGTTGAGCGCTCAGACGGTTTTGGCGTGGCCCACGGTTCAGAAGGTGCTGCAACACCTTCGCCTTGCGTCTCCCACTTCCCAAGCCCAGCCAGAGACCGACCCGAGCCAATCATTGTTGCACTGTAGCAGTACAGTTATTTTGGAGCAAGTATTCGCTACACGATCGGAGCCAATCGTCATGGGTATCAAGTATGTTGTCTCTTCAATATCTGATGACTGTTTCACGACTGATATAGCCATCGTCTTCTCTCCATTCGCATGACCTGCCCCATCGGGGGTCCTGCTCGGGTGTTATTGTCGGCGGCGCACTTTGCGGCTCGCCCTATCCCTATTATGCGATCGTTGGCACCTATCTCGCCACCTCCCGCAACCACATTGTTGTTGCGACGACCGATGACCCGCGCCATTGTGGGACCTCCAATGCCAACGCTGATTCCTGAAAATGTTTTGGATGATGCTGATCAAAGTCCCCCGCCTGTGCTTAAGCCTGTTTTTGATCTTTCCAACCCATTCCCTGCACTACCACCCATTCATTCAAAAGATATTGAGTGTCAAGTATTTACCCACCGGAGTTACCATGGCCGGCCAAACCATGTTTTTGAAGATTATCCAAGAGATCCTAGCCCTGACAATGAGAAGTGAGTCACTTTGACCTTTGGCTATAGTGTGGTGTATTTCCATTAGGTGAATGCATTATGTGGGTGTACCTATTAATTGATTGATGCAGATATGAGCATTTGGGGGGATTCTGTCCTTGGCCTTGTGGTAACTAAGGTCCTTGCTGATAACTATCCTTTGCTTCATGTTGGCCCTTCAACAGTATGTTTATCTTGGTTGGTTGCATGCTTGAGGCATCTAGTAACTTGTTATCCATCTTCATTTACCAGAAACTTTGTTCCCTGGTAGTGAGCAATGCTACCCTTGCAAATATCTCTTGTCAATATGGACTCCATCATCATCTGAGGCTTCATGCTGCACAGGAAGTTACACTTAGGGCAAGCTTGAACATCCAGGGTGGGTGACTGAACATATTATTATGGGGGCTGGTGATCTAATGGTTTTGGTATGGACAGCTGATGTATTTGAGGTAAGCTTGCATGTTTTGATCAGTTTTGATTAACAAATGTATAATTCATCAATCCAGTCCTATGTTGGTGGGCTCTACTGGGACCAAGGACTGCCTGTTGTTGAGACTTGGTTAAAAGCCCTTTTCATTCCATATATAAAGGATGCCTATTGCCATGTCAGAGCCCAACATGGCTTGCCTCCAGTTCCACTTCCAGATAACAACTTGACAACCTGTGTGGACTCAAGTGACATGGAGGTTGGTGGGATAACTTCACAGGGTGCTAATGAGGGTAATGGATCAACTTGTGGCCACCTGGCTCTTTTCAATTAATTAATGAACAAGAAGCAATTGGATGTAGAATGGGTTTATACCAATGGGCCAGGAGATGGAATTGTGACAACTCCAATCTGGAGTGTCAAGGCAGAAGTCAATGGAGAGGTATATGGGAAAGGCATGGGGAGGACAAGAAAGCTGCCAGAAATGAGGCTGCAAAGGAAGGATTAAAGAAGTTAGGGATAAATATGTAAATGTGGCATATTGTGTGTAGAGAGGATAACAGAGGTGAGTGAGATATCTCAGTTTCTTCCCCTTAAAACTCATATTTAGCATAGGTACTAGTTTGTTTGACATACAAGACAAATCCCATCTGCATTATCTTTTCAGACTCTTACCCAGCAGTAGG
>JANFAE010000600.1:0-54520 GCA_024613145.1 Pisolithus marmoratus | reverse complement strand
ATGAGGGATTGCAAGACTTGAGCTTCGTGAATGTCCCTAATTTCATCCCAAAGAGGGGAATGACTATAGTTATTGGTTTCTTCTATTAGTTGTTCAATATTTGGTCTTGAGAGTAAGCAAGCAACCCAGTCTCTCATCCCTTGGTGAAGATATATCCATATGGGCCATTGGAATCCCCACCCTCTGATATTTTTGGTTCTAAATAGGGCAGAATCACAAGGTGGCTCGCTTTGGGCCTTGCAATTAATGCACACATCAGGCACATCAGTAGAGTCCAGGTATAATGCGAAGCAGGACGGGCAACAGACATATGAGTTAAGGCATGGGTCAAGATCAAAGTAATGCAGGAGTGTCTGGTAATCTCTGGGGAAGGTGTTAAGATCCAGTGCCTGGTCAGAGGTGGCACAGCTCTGGCTGGTCCAAGAAACAATGTACTTGAGTGTGATAAGGACGAATGTGGCCTGCTTATGGGAAATACCACATAAAAGCACAAGCACCAAGACCAGGAATGTTGCTGCCACTACTGCAGGGTGCATGTGCTCTCCAATAGGCTTGAAGTATGGCTCTGCAACAAATGAGAGAAAGAGGAAATGGATGAGTTAATGTGTAGCTCCCCTGGTTGTATGGATCTCACCAGTATTCATGACATTATTTTGAGATGCAGGCAGACATCCTCCACTCCTAACCAATTGAACTTGATGGTTCCATTCAGTCATCTTTATGAGGTTTATTCTCTGAAGCTCTTTACCAACATGACTAATGAGTTCATGATGATGCTTCTGCAGTGCATTGGGGACCTGCATCTCACAAAGAGTGGTGAAAGACATGTGGAGATCTTCCTTGTGGAGCAGGATGGCCTGATTGATTGCAGAGTGCAGAGTCAAGTGAAGTGGTCCTGCATTGGATTTGGTGGGAATGGTAGATTGGTCAACATCATATTCCAGAGACCCCTCGTGAGGAGATACTGAAAAGCACAAGGGCCCACTAGCAGCAAATGGACAAAATCTGGTTGTTGATCAGTTTTGCAATATGGTTGATATCATGGGTAGCAGTCTCCAAAGCAGCAGTTTCTTGAAAAAGATCTTCAGATGTCCCCATGTCAATTTCATTTTTGTTGAGGGGAATAGGTGACAACTCAAGGATACCTGCAGAGCGATGACCTGTCCTATCAGAACACAAGGGCACCTGCCATGCAAAATGTTATACCTGGACCTCCATTGTGAGACTGTTTGTGATCCTCTTCTAACTGCGAGGCAAGTATATCATCTTCAAATGCAGGTGAACAGTCACAATCCAGCCTCTGATGGTGAAAATAGAGGGCTCTAGACACCAACTTCCCCAGGAGACTTTGCCCATGCACCTTGGACCATGTCTGCTGCTGTCCACATTTTAGAACACAGCAGGAGCAGAGATACAGCCTTTTTGCCATCTATGATATGGTCCTGATAGATTCCAGAACTCACAATGTAGGGGTCAGACAGGCTATGACGTACAATACATGATGAATAAATTTGACTGCAAGGGCTGGCAGAGAACAAGAGACTAAGAGTTGTGTACACTTAGTAAAATGTGGAGCAGTATTGCCTGGCAGGATCCAGCATTGCTTTGCCATGGAGTTATTCCTTGTAGACAAACTAGTACTGGCTACTACCTGACAAGATTCGAATGTCATAGACTGCTGCAGAATTTTGATTGGATTGAGCCTGCCAGGGTATTCTTCTGAATAGATGTCAAACCATTATTTACAAATGCATAAATATCCTAACTAATGTCCACTAACTATTTTATCTGTAAACTGAGGAGCCTGTTAAGGTGTTGCAGTAGTAGGGAGGTAGCCCTATTAGTCCATAATGTGGTTCTACAATGCAACAACACAAATTATCTGTAATGGGTTCTTCACTCAGTTCACCTGAGTCAGGATAGAATGGCACCAAAGCATCTGCTGCACTGATATACAATGATTTGCCAATACAATGACAATGATATGTTGAGACTCATACCTCTCAGGCTTTACAAGCTGGATAGAATAAGTATGCCAGGCTCCAATGCTACTTGCACATCACTCCAGTAGCCTCTATGACTGGGGATTGTACCTAGCAATGATGTAAAATGCACTTTTGAAAGCATATAGGTGCCCAGCCATAACTGTGCCAACAACATGAAGAGAAGTCTCGAAGCAGTTTGATCACAGGGGCCCATCAAGTGAAGCATGGTGTCTTCACAGCCAAGACTTGCACAGCTGAGTGCCAGGTGCTTCACAATGACATTTGCTGTTTAATGGTGAACAAGCCCTCTATCTGTCAGTGCATCCTCCAACATGGTGACCATGGGAACATACATAGTAAGCAGATGAGATATCCAGTGAGGATGTTCAACTTGGCTGTCCAGTATTCATTGTGAATGCTAGTAGTACATGCGAATGCCAGAACAGAAAATAAGCAAGCTGTATTCATCCCCACTGAGGACACAATCACCTCTCCACAACTCGCTAAACTGTTTTTACTCCACATCTTCTCTAAGCATGGAGTCCCCTAACATGTAACCTCTGACCAAGGCATGGAGTTCATGTCTCACTTCTTCCAGTCACTAGGCAAAGCACTGGGCATGAAGCTCCACTTTACTTCCAGATATCACCCTGAAGGTGATGGTCAAACCAAACAAACTAACCAGATGTTGGAGCAGTACCTACAGGTCTACTGTAATTACCAACAAGACAACTGGTCTGAGTTGCTACCACTTGTGGAGTTTGTGTACAACAATGCTCCAAGTGCTACAACTGGAGTTTCACTGTTCTTTGCCAATAAGGGTTATCATCCCAATGTCACCATACACCCAGAAAGAGAATTAACATCTTCTCAAGCTAGAGACTATGCAGTGGACTTAGACTCCCTGCACTCATTCCTATGAGAAGAGATGAAAGAAGCTCAGTAGAGATACCAGGTCTGGCAGATGCTAAAAGATCTCTGCCTCCAGACTTTCAGATCAGAGATTTTGTATATGTCAAAGCAAAGTACTTCAGGTCCATGTGACCTTCAAAGAAACTCTCAGAAAAGAATCTAGGCTTGTACCCTATCATCACCCATGTTGGATCATCATCCTTCACTATCCAACTACCTGATGCTATGAAGTCTGTACACCCCATATTCCACATCTCACAGCTAGAACTGGCAACTCCAAATACTATCCCTAACCATGTCCAACCTCCACCCCCACCTGTTGAAATTGATGGAGAACCAGAGTATGAAATAGAACAAATCCTAGACTCTAAAGTGGATTACTGTAGGAGATGTCCACTACAGTACCTAGTCAAGTGGGCTGGCTACAAAGGCATGGATGAGGAAATGTCCTGGCTCATAGCTACCAAATTAAGCAACACCCCTGACTTAGTTGCAGATTTCCACAGAGTGTACCCCTGCAAGGATGGTCTGTTGAGTGCTGTCCCACCCCAGAAATAAGTGGACTTTTTGGAGTTTCACTCCATCTATGCTATGAAGACTCACACTCACTCCACTTCAAGATGGACACATGGAAAATATATTTCAAAAAAAAGAGAATAGAAGAAAAAAAATAATAGAGTAAGGAGGGGGGGGGGGGGAACAGACAACTCACACATGCTAAGACATGCTGCACTATACTTGCTACACACCTCATCCACATCAGCAAAACTGCCCAAACCTAGCAGAGCCTGGCAGAATCTGGTGTGCCTAGCATGGCCTAGCTAGGCCTAGTTAGGCCTCACAAGAGTCACCAAGGCAGCGCATGGAACTTACTGGCCATTACTAGGCCATGAGGTAACCTTACAAGGCCTTGCTAGGCTGCAAGAGTGTCCAGCTCCTTTGATAGGTTTGTAAATGTATATTATCACAAATACTAGTTAGTTCCAGCTTCAATAAAACAGAAAGTAGTGTCCATGTGAATGACAGCCATGTTGCACCAGCAGCATAAGTACCATCTATGTGGTTGTTTCATCAACCCATCTCTGACATGGTCAAACCATCATCATGGACATTCAAGAGGTTGGTGAAATAAATTGTTTGAAGTTTGTGCAGACTTACCCTAAATAACACATGACTTGGCACATTGTCTGAAATAAACCGACTCATCACAGTGATGCACCCTCCAATACCTTTACCACTGCCCACTACCACAAAACCACATGAGGGAGAAGTAGTTACCCAGTGATCTGTGGGGACCACCTGCAGATGAAGGTGTATGTTACCTTTATATGCATTTTCCTTCTCATTTAACACCTGCAGGTGCCTCAGCTGAAGCTCTTGTGACTATATGTGCTGGAAATAGCTTGGATCTGTGGTATGTCCTGCTGCTTTTGCCCTCGTTAGTCTTGTTCCTGATGTTGGTCTATGCATGTGAGTCTTGATGAGTGCCCTAAGTATTGCTTGCTGTGTACTGTGAGTCACACACTGTCATAGTTTTTTGCAGTCGAAGCTGAGGTCTCAGGTCATTTGTCTTTGTGCTTGAATGGCACATCAAGCCCAGCTGCATTCGAGATCATTCATGCCTGCCAGTGTCATCTTTCCCTCATCTATGCATTTACCCTCACATTCACAAGGGACACCTGTGCAAGTCCAGCTGTATGCCTCCCCCTTGAAGCAGTTGCCCATAGTTGAAGACACTCATCTGCATCCTCACATGAGGTGTTTGTAGCTGTGTATAATTCCTGCTAATATACATATATGATTTAGTATCAGAATCATTCGTAGTAAGGTCTAGTAAATGGTAGTAAAGGTAGCAAGAGCTAGTGAGCCATGCAAGCCTAGCAAGCTTTGCCAGGCTTGCTCGGCCTAGCAGAATGTGCTAGGCTAGCTAGCCAGAGTACATCCTTGCTAGGTACTGCTCGGACTAGTACCTTCTACTGGGCCGAGCAGTGCCTAGCAAGGCCTCAGCAAGGGCTAGTTAGGCCTTGCTAGATCTGGATGCTTTTGCTGATGCACACTCCCCTTTGTGCGGATTCATACCCTATTCCATGTGCCTCCTCAATGGTTCACAATATCTTGCTGAGCACCAGCAAACAGGGATTTCAGTGCCTCAAAAACAGTATTGACAAACCAATAACACTGTGTGCTGGTAATGGTGTATGTTGGCTCGTGTTTGGATGTTACATAAAGCAGGGTCACTAATTCATTTGCAGAAGGCCCGACTCCTTTGGGGAACATTAGCATACAGATACAAGCAGCCTTCTTGCACTTCCTCCCCAACTCAGTGCTGGCACTACTATCCAAGGTTGCATAGCTAACTGAGATCATGAGCACCCCTCTGGGAACAGGAAGACATAGATGTAATATGAGCTGAATGCCTGGCCAATTGATCTGCCCTCCCACTAGTCTTGGTAACTTCATTTACATGAGGGCTGCTTTCAGTTGGCACTACTTATGGTAGAATCTCCTGCAACCTCTTGTGAGCTGAAAGATGGCATGATGACATCCTGTGGAGTGATGGCTCCTGTGGTATCTAGTGGAGCAATGGTATCAGTAGGTTGTGTAGCATCTACAGGACTGTCAGCAGGTAAGTTAATAGATTGAATATAAGAGTGTGACCAGAAGGGTCCCTATTCTGATTCTGGACCCCCCCACCCCTCTCAGTGATGATGATGGAAGTGTGCACTCCATCAGGGGATGAGATGTTGAATCACAAGAAGTCATGCTCTACCCCATTCTGCTTCTTATACCAGCTAATTTTAATGATGGGACAATCTGATGTGAAGGGGTTGTCATGAATGCATTTCTGTACTATGGCTCGATGCTAGAGGTGAGGAAGGCACACTGACCATACACAGTAAACAGTCCATCGAACTTGGGAGGTTTGGGGGCCATTCCAAGCATGCGAAGGAGTCAATGGAGAAATCTGGGCAGTTTTTTGAATGTGGTTCTCTTGTTGAGAACCATGTTTATATCGGATGAGGTCACAGCAAGTGGGTTGGTGGTCGCACTGCAGCTCCCTGTCCCCTTGCACACAACAGTGGTTGCACAAGGTGTGCACAGCTCCTGATTACATAATGCGATTGAATCCATCATAACATTTAATTATTTATTAAAGGTGCACTAACCACATTGCTTCAGGCTGGACTACTCATGTGTTCAGCAAGCAGATGCATTCTGATAGTAGACATAGGTACCATAGGTGATAATGTGGGTCGAAATGGGTATGGCAGACCAGAATGAGATAAAGGTGGTTGGTAATAGTTACATAAATACTGGTAATGATAACACCTCACCCCAGGCATAATTCAGTAGCAGGTTTAGCTGATTTGCACACACCACACATACTAAGTTTACAACTTCATGAACATATTGTACCATGCTGAAAGCCTACTGAAATATGAAATCTGCATAAGGCTTCTGTTGGAATGAGAATCCACACTCTAGGCTAGTAGGGGATGGCTAGGTGGCCTAGTGGTAAGGCACCCCAGCACTAGTGGGAAGACCCAGGTTCAATCCCTGGTCTGGCCAGTATTTTCCAGTCCAAAAGCTTCTATGATGTACAAGCTGAGTTCTGATTGAAAATCTAGCATGCATCATCAACATTCTGGATCCCAACAGGAATCCTAAATTCCATATGTGCACCAATGATTTTGTAAGTTGACTGAAAACCACATGCAAACCATACCAACTGCAACAGTAACAGAGTACAGTGTCACATTCAGAGAGTAGTAAATTTGACATGAGTGCAATGTACTTAAAACCAAGCAGTTTGATACATTACAGGCAAACTGATTGTTGGGCATGTTGTGCCTGAGCCACAACACAAAATGAGTTTCTAATATCAGATGAGGAGTAGAAGTGTACATGACTTGGTGTTTCATGCAGGTCACAACTTTGGTGGCAGTTCATCCTTTGTTATGGGCACCAGTCACATGCCAATGATGTCAATGAGTGCCTTGTGTTTTGTGTTTCAGTCACTGGCCAGTACAACTGCAAGCCTTATGAAACTTAAAATATCAGGAATGTGTTGGGATGCACTGGCTGCTGGAGGTGGAGCTGCCCTGCTGATCTGCTCTGCTCTGCACATCAATTGATGAGTGCTGGTAACAATGTGACTGAAACACAAAACACCAGGCACTCATTGATGTCATTGGCATGTGACTGGTCTCCATAACAAAGGATGAACTGCCCCCAAAATTGTGACCTGCATGAAACACCAAGTCATGACACTTCTACTCCTCATCTGATATTAGAAACTTGTTTTGTGTTGTGGCTCAGGTGCAACATGCCCAACAATCAGTTTGCCTGTAATGTATCAAACTGCTTGGTTTTAAGTGCATTGTACTTGTGCCAAATTTACTATTCTCTGAATGTGATGCTGTACTCTGTTACTGTTGCAGTTGGTATGGTTGGCATGTGAAACTTAGGTTTTCAGTCAACTTACAAAGTCATTGGTGCACATACAGAATTTAGGATTCCTGTTGGGATCCAGAATGTTGATGATGCATGCTAGATTTTCAATCACAACTCAGCTTGTACATCACAGAAGCCTTAAGCAAATTTCATATTTTAGTAGGCTTTTAGCATGGTACAATATGTTCATGAAGTTGTAAACTTAGTATCTGTGGTGTGTGTGAATCAGCTAAACCTGCTACTGAATTATGCCTGAGGTGACCTGTGATTCCCATGTATGTAGTCTACAGGCAAGATTGTTGCCAATGTACAGTAAATATTTTTTTAGTGGACATCCAGCCTAATATTCTCCAGACACTAGACCCTATGGTGCCAGATGTGCTGGACACACTCTCCCTTCCTTATGGATGTGCCTCTTGGACATGCTTGTTATGTCTGTCCCCCCATTCTAGCCCTTCCCACATTGTCACCAACCCACTGGCACCTCTCCCTATATAACTGGTCCCTCTCCACTCCACTCCACAACCATCTGCTTGCTCCAGCACCCATATGGCACATTCCCACCCAGTCCTCTGTTGAACCCCATCAGCCTCTGTTGGCACCACCACATGACTAGTTTCACTCAGTCAGGTGATGTCCTCCCTTGACTTAGGGGTCACCTGTCATGCCCATGCCTCTGCCTTGTGTCACTACTGACCACTCTCTGTGTCAACATCCCCTTTCTGCTCTGCTCCATGCCCACCCACTTGCTCTAGCACTTGTATGGTGCATTTCTGCCCAACCCTCTGTCAGACCCTGTTAGTCTCTGTTGGGACCACCACATGACAGGCACCTCTCAGTCAGGTGACATCCTCCCCTCATCTAGGGGTCACCTTCCTTTTGGGTTGACAGGCTGGCCTAGGCACAGTGCAGCTACCACACTGCATGGGTCAGTGCAGGGTTGCTACTTGTTTAGGCTTTCAGTCTGTCATCTGATTGGCTATCAGTGGGCATTCTGAAGGCTTGCCATCTGAACTATTCCTTTTACATGGGTATTTCTTCTTTATCCTGTCTTTCACCTCCATTGTATCTACCCATTCTCTGACTGAAGTTTTCTGATGTTTCTACCCCTTGAAAATTTACTGTACTCCATATGTTAGTTCCAAAACTCCAATACTGTACCACCTTGATGGCATGCCTGCTGTATATAAGCCCACTGCACTCAGTGGTGTCTCTTCAGTACAAATATCAACTTAGTTCACCTCCTCTGCAGTTTTTGACTGGCCTCTCTGTCTACTGTCAGACTTCCCCCAACTTCTCCCTCTATCTGAAATCCAAGGGCTGGGCTCATATACAAGAGGGCAGCACACAAGCTGAACCTGATGCCCTCTCCTGAACCTCTGTCATGACACCCAGTCATCTATTAGCCAGTGTCACTCCTTGTCAGACCTTATTGGCCAAGCATTGGCCAACATTGGTCTACCTCTGTACACTTCCTGTGGCCTCTGTGAGCATCAGGGATCATTGGAGTAGGCCCAAATTTGACATCACCTTCCTTTTGGGTCAATGGTCCAGTGTAGGAATGGCACAGCTACTGCACTGCATGGTATGGCACAGGGTCACTTCCTGTTTAGGCTTTTGGCCTATCATCTGATTGGTTGTCAGTGAGTGCTCCAAAGACTCCCTATTCCATACTATTCCATTTAGATACTTTTTCTTTATCCCATCACTCACCTCCATTGTTATGCTCATACTCTGACTGAGATTTTCTGACACTTCTGTTCCTTGAAAATTTACTGTACTCCATATGTTAGTTCCAACATCCCAATACTGTACCACCTAGAGGGTGTGCCTGTATGTAAGCCTGCCATGCTCACCAGTGGTTCTTCAGTATGAATATCAACTTAATTCACCTCCTCTGTGGTGTTCTGACTGGCCTTGTTGTCTTCTGTTGGACTCCCCCCCTGACTACTCACTGTCTCTGAAACATGAGGGCCAGGCTCATACAAGGGGGCAGTGCATGAGCTGAACCTGATGCCCTCTCTCAAACATTTGGCCAGCATTGCTCTCTGTCAGCCTTCATTGGCCAGTTGTTGGCCAATGTCAGCCTACCTTCATACACATCCCCCAGCCTCTGTGAGTGTTGGAGATCATTGGAGTAGGCCTGAACTTGACAGTATATTCATACTCACACTTGTATGAGCCTTCCTCCATTTTCTATACTTAAACTTCATCATGCAGACCTGGGCACACACCCAGAGGGAAACTGCCAAGAGACTTGCCCTCACATTTGCAAATCTGCAACATGTGCCCTTGGTGGTCAAACAGTTCCACTTGTTCTCCACCTGATGTCATTCTCAACACAAAAGTGCTTCCCAAGCTGGGCCCTCTGAAACCCAGCAATCCATACTCCCCATCCTGTCACCACTCTGGTGACCCTTCCAATCCCAACCACCCCAACATTCCCAATGGGGGGTCTGATGGTGGGGGCAGCAGTGACAGGGGTATCCCCAAAGATGCAGCTGAGCCACCCAAAGACCCCCTCCTTGCCCCAACTAGGGCTATTCACACACTCACCTGCTCAAGCCAGCACTCTGTAGACTCAACTCCAAAAACCAAGGTCCATGAGCCCAACACTTTCAACAGCTCTGACCTGAAGAAGCTCCATGAGTTCCTGGTACAGTGTGAGCTCAACTTCCAAGACCATCCAAAGGCCTTTTGAACTGACTGCACCAAGGTCATGTTTGCCCAATCCTACCTCAAGGGCATGGTGCTGGCCTGGTTCAAGCCTGACCTCCTCAACCCCAACAACTACCTTGACTGTCCACTATGGATGGATAACTACTGGGAATTCCTTCACAAACTAACCATCAGCTTCAGCCCACACAATGTGGTGGCTGATGCAGTCCAAAATCTCAGGAACCTCTCAATGAAGGACACATCCCACATCACTAAGTACTGTACATTGTGGAGTTTAATCAGTGGGCTACACAGGTCAAAGACTACAGTGAGGGTGCACTCTGCCACCACTTCTATACTGGCCTTCTCAACCACATCAAGGATGAAACCACCCACATCAGCAACCCTGCCACCCTCTCTGGGTTGCATGACATTGCCCATACCATTGATACTTGGTAAAGGGAATGCAAGGCTGAAGCATCCCACTCTGCCAAGCCCTCTGCCAAAAAGTCATCTGCAGGAAAACCCTCAGATGACAAGAAATCTTCATCAGCATCCTCATCCTTGCATCCTGACAATAAAGGCAAGTCCAAGCTGAAGGATGGCCAGAAGTTGGATGCACCCAAATCAAACATTGCACATCTCCTTGGCAAGGACAGCAACCTCAACACTGCCAAATGGCAGTGCCACCTCAAAAACAGCCTCTGCCTCTTCTGTGGTGAGGCTGGCCACTCTGCCAAGGACTGCCTGAAATCCAACTCCAACAACACTAAAGCCCATGCTGCCATGGCCACCACTCCTCCTGCTCCACTCATGGAGATGGAAGAGCCAAAAAATTAGTCTGCTCCTCTGGGGAGCCTGCATGGCCTGGAGGATGCATTGACCCCAACCATGTGCCCACCATCCAACTCAATGCATCTGCTCTTTCCCATCCAAACTCTATTATGCCCTACATTTCCCTTCCAGACCTTCCATTAGATAATGTTTCTGTGTTAGTTGATTCTGGCTCTTCTCATTGTTTCATAGACCCATCATTAGTTAGTAAATACTCTGTACATATGAAACCTGTTTCTCCACCTATTCCACTTCACCTATTTGATGGTAGCACAAATGCTGTAATCTCACAGGAAGTAGATCTTTCTGTATGCTTTCTTCCAGTGATGTCACCTCTGTTTCCTTTTATGTTACTCCATTGGATTCCTCATGCTCATTGGTATTAGGACACAACTGGCTCACCTGCTACAATCCATTGATTGATTGGGTACTGGGCCATATCTTGTTCCAACCACTGCCACAGGGTATGCCTATGCATGCCCCTGGTGCCTCCATCACCATTGACTACTACTCCAGCACTGAGACTGACACCCTCCACTCCATCTTTTGACAATCTGCTGCCTTCACCAAAGGCCTCTGACTTGCTGTCTCCTCCACACATCTCCCTCATTGGGGCTGCCACCTACCTCCATGCTTGTGCTCTCCCTGGCTCTGTGCAGTTCAGTCTGCACTTGCACCCCAATGATGTCTTGCTCTGTGCATCCTCTGCTTTGCCTTCCCCTCCTGACCTGTGTTTGGTCCCCTCTGAATACCACAAGTTTGCTGATGTCTTTAGCCAGGTGAAGGCAACCAAGCTGCCTCCACACCACAGCTTTGACCTGAAGATTAAAATTGAGGAGGGGCCTCTCCACCCATTGGCACAATCTACTCCCTCCCACCACCTGAGTTTGAGGCTCTCTGCACCTTCATCAACAAGCATCTCAGCTATGGCTTCATCAAACAGTCTACCTCCACCCATGGTGTGCCTGTCCTCTTTGTCAAGAAGAAAGATGGCTCCCTCCACCTTCATGTTGACTACTGAGGCCTCAACAAGATCATGAAAAAAGATCACTACCCACTCCTGCTCATCTCTGGCCTCCTTGATTCACCAAGCTGCATGAAGCTCTATACTAAGATTGGCCTCCACCATGCCTACCCTCTCATCCACATTGCCAAAGGCAATGAATAGAAGACTGCCTTCCACACCTGCTATGGGTCCTACAAGTGGAGGGTAATGCCATTCAGTCATACTAATGCACCAGCCACCTTCCAGCAGTTCATCAATAGCATCTTTGCAGACATGCTTGATGTCTGCATTGTGGTCTACTTTGACAACATCCTTTTATTCCCACAGCCTGGAGTTGCACTGAAAACACATCAAAGAGGTACTCAAAAGTGTGAGTTCCACAGGGACTCCATTGAGTACCTTGGCTACATCCTCTCCCCATCTGAACTGACAATGTCTGCTGACAATGCGACGTATCTGCCCTCGAAGCAGCCCCTCCAACCACCCATGTCATCCTTGACGCCATCTTCGGTTTCTCATTTCAAGCAGCTGTCAGAGCACCATTCGACGCGGTGCTCGACAGGATTCAGGCGTCTGGCAAACCGATCGTGTCGGTGGATATACCAAGCGGGTGGGATGTCGAGAGAGGACCGGATGTGGACGGCCACACGGTGATTCGTCCGGAAGTTCTGGTGAGTTTGACGGCGCCGAAGGAAGGCGCGAGGGGATTTAGGGGAAGGCATTTTCTGGGCAGGAGGTTCGTGCCTAGGTAAGTTGGCACTTACACGTTCTCATAAGTGCCCCATCGGTTCGTTTTCGAACATGTAATGATGATGTCAAAATGCGACTTTGTACAGGTCACTGGCGAGAAAGTATGAATTGAATCTTCCAGAGTATCCCGGTGTTCAGCAGATTGTGGAGCTTCCTCCCGTACAGAAAGAGCAGAGTGCTGGCGCCAAGTACCCGTGAAACTGGAGCAGAATTTGAAATAGTTTTGTTACTCGTGTAAAGGTATTACTATTGCAACATGTTCCCAATTCCACTGTTCTGGTCTCGCCAACCCGCAACACTGGAGTGGTGTGATCCACCGTCATACCGGTATCGCACGCCCTGCGCAGATCACGGATCATATAGTGTATATGTCCAAAAACCCATCTGGCGATGGTATTTAAAGAAGTGTTGAATGCGGAGCTACCGACAAGTAGGAGTTCGATCATTGGTTCGTGGTCCCGCTGCCAATATGTCCCTATAGTGGGTTTCCTCTTGTAGACCCAGGTAAGAGATATCGAGCTAGTCTTGCCATTTAGGAAAGTCGAAGATTGCCAGAAAATGATAAAGTTATGTCCTCCATTTGATGGATGCGAGTGATGGACAAGTATACATACGATGGTGTGTGTACGACGCACAAGGTGATGCAGAGTCTGTCTCACGGGCGTATGCAGGTGCATCAGGTTCTGCTTCCGTGGATTCTAAAGTTTTATTTCATTTTTTTACCGATTGCCAATAAGCGTGCAAGTCGTTATCCGCATTAAACCTTACCATCGGAACACAATGCAACGGCGACAAGATGAGCAATTTCCGAAACACATACGACCCTCTCCAAAGCAATGGTGTCCCGAAGCCCGGACAGGCGGGCTGGTTCCAGAAGTTTTCAATACGAGCACCCAGCATTGTGAGATGAAATTAGAGAGAATGGGGAAAGGGCGCCTGACATCGCATTCGTGGAATAGTAGGCAGAGTATGATGTTTGGACTCACCTTAGCTATGCGTGTTGCTGCGATATCCATCCTCACTCGCTCGCTTACCCAGCTGTTATCCCACAGACATGACAGTCCACACCAGCGGTAACCTTCTTACGGGCGCATCTTATCCCCAAAGATGGGCAAGTATCGTATTTCTCTCGATGACCATCTTGGGAACTTGAGAACTATTCTCTCTCGATGGTGACCAATACCCGTGGTGGGTACCCCTGCATACTAATCCCTACTCCGGAGAGAAGGTAATGGAGAAAATAGAAATCAGGGGTTTGTGCACTTGTCTTCTCCGGAGCCTTATAGAATGAAGACTCACCTGCAAACAAACTACTCTTTCCGGATCCATTGCGTCCGACGACCACGTTGTGCTGAGGACAAAACGGTTCTATCTGTGTCTGATCACGGTCTTGGGACGAATGAATGACTGTTTAGGATGTTAAGCGAATCACTGACATTATTTGAACCCTTGAATCGTTAGTATTGATGTACATTGCTACAGGATGATAAATATCCCAGCTCGACCCCCTGAACAACGAATATGTTGCGGTACGAGCGAGCCTGACGCGTGACGTACACGTGACAATCTAGTACTTGCCACCGTCGTTACAAGAACGTACACTGATCAGATATCTGCTAGCATGGAATTTTTCAAGCCGGACACAGAGTTCAGCGAAACCTTATTGGACAGATACTCTGACGAACAAGTTGCATACTATGTCAACCAGTCACCTACTCTCACCACTACTCGTACCGAATTAATCCATGTTCTTTCTGATCACCTGGTGGCAAAGTCGGTTCCATGGCCCGAGGATCTCTGCGATGAGACCGACGCGATGGACAAGGCACGCTCCGTCGGTATCAATGTGCCCACTGTACGACGTGTAGTATCCCTTCCGGAAAGGGACCATTTCATTATCATGGAACGCATACACGGAAAGACGCTGGAGCAGCTTTGGCCAAGTCTCGGGTTGTGGGCTACCATCCGTATCGCCTGGCAACTTAGGTCGTTCGTATCCGTTCTACGTACCGTCACCTCGCAGAAGACAGGAGGTGTACACTCTGGCCGGGTCCGCTCAGAGTGGATCCAAGGCATCAATGGTCCCGTACCATATGCATCTCCTTCTGTTTTCTGTGACTATCTCAATTGGTGGCTCGTGAAGGCCCGACCGTCCAATTGCGCACCCCTTCCACAATTTCTGCTTCCTCCACCTCGCGAACACATTTTGGTCCACCAAGACCTTGCCCCGCGGAACATGATTCTCGATTTGAGCGGCCGTCCGTGGCTCGTTGACTGGGGCCGCTCGGGCTTCTATCCGGCCTTCATGGAGTACCTTGGAATGGAAGGACCTGAGCAGGCGATGCCTTGGCTAGCCGCTCGGAGCCTCACGTCGTGGTGGGGTCGCTGTCACTGGTCTTTATTTTGCTTGATTGCTTGTGGATACTCTCGCCTGCATTCCAAAGGACGAGCTGCGTGTGTTGTTGTACGATAACGCTCATTGAGGTACAGGTTGGAGAAGCCAGTGCACTCTGTGTGCTATTGATCTGAGCTGGTTGCTGATATAATAACGAGCTCTGTTGACATGGATTTATTCGATTGATATCCACTTCTTGCTTCCCAATTGACCAAATGTGCCATGTCAATACTTCCGAACTCAAATCACAAAGACTTGAAATATATTCTATGCATTTTACTGTGTTAGCTACAGAGAAAGTGCCTATGGTCTGTATCTATGTTGTGTGGATAGAATGTTTGGGTTTGGGTGAAAACTGAAGGTTTTCCCACCCAAAGCCAGGCCTGAGTGGTTGAGCTGAGCTGTGAGGGTGGGCTGTGTTGGAGATTGAATCACCCCAGTGTGATAGCTTATTTTGGTGTGAGTTTCCTATGCTAATAATCTCCTCTCATCACCAGAGCCTCTGGTATTGGAAGCACCCCTCAGATGGAAGTGCCTTTTGGAAGCGCTCTTTGGAAGTGCCCCTCTGATGGAAGCACCTTTGGAAGCACTCCACACAGCCACTGGAAGCACCCCACACAGCCACTGGAAGCACCCCACACAGCCACTGGAAGTGCCCCTCACAGCCACTGGAAGTGCCCCTCACAGCCACTGGAAGTGCCCCTCACAGCCATATATGGGAGGTTTCGTGTGGGAAATTTCCTAATGTGGAAGGAGGTTTTATGTGGGAAAAAGCGGACTCAAGCTTGAGTCTGGCATTAAGATTATTAGGGGGATCAGCTTGTCTTTCCCTGTCAATGCTGTTGTCTTGAGGTACTGACAGAGCAGTGAGACATGCTTGCCCAGTACTACAAGGTTTCGAGTGGGCTGGGTCTGAGTGTTGCAATATGTCATTGCAGTCAGCTCTGTGCCACAAGTTGGAGCACCACTGAGCATCTGTGCTCACAACAGAAGCAAGCCTTGGAGTGTACTCCTGTTCCACACAATGATGTTCTCCCTTATCATGGCAAAGTGGGAAAGGTGTCCTCATCTTGGAGGAATCTCTTCACCAGTCAATCATGACGAGTGAGTTGAGGGTTTCTGGCATCTGAAAGGAAGGAGTAGCCCACATCCTTGCTGACCAGGTCATCTGCAATCTTGTCATACTCCACTCTGATGTCTTGGCCCATCAAGATGACCTCCTCCCAGATCTGCACTAGCTTGGCTTCTGTGTGTTCAAAGACCTTGCAAAGATCAGCAAAATCAACTTGTTCCCCCCTGTAAAGCATGGTCTTCCACGTTTTGGTGTCAGTCCACCAGACTTGAGGGAGGCTCATGGTGTCATAAGCCAGGGAGCTTGCTTGGTGTTGAAGGGAACATAAATGGGAGAAGGTATACCATTGCTTTTCCACAGCTCTCCAGATCCATACAATGTTCCAGCTCATCACTCTCAGGGTCTGCATGCAAGCAATGGTGGATCTCTTTCAAGAAAGTGAGGCACATGCAATACTCAAACATGGCTATTGGCTTTGTGACTTCATGTGGGTCTTTGAATGAGCCATCTTGTTTGAGTGTCAGTAGAGCTAGACACCTTTCAGTTGGATCTACAATTTCCCTTTCCTCTTGAGGTGTCCATGCTGTGGTCCACACCTCAAAAAGCAGTTCATGGATGAGATCCAAGGCATCCCTGCCCTGTGGGTCACCAATACAAAGCACAGCCAGTAGCTCCATGAGCCTGGGGTTGGACCCAGAGAATGGCTGTCCACTATTTCTTGTCTGATCAACATGGCTAGCAGAGACACCACCAGGAGGATATACTGTTTCATGGTTGCCTTGTGCAAGTGCTTGTGGAAGGGGGTGTTGGAAATGCCACTGGTGGGGGGATGGAAATAAGTGACTGGTCACCTATTTTCTGATGGAGTGGGTGCTTACCTCTTGATGGGGTCAGGAGAATTTAACCTTTGCAAAACTAGCTCCCCAGTTCTGTCTAGCAAAGAGAGTGCCTCTTCATAGTATGCTTCCACAGCATCCCTCAGTCCAGGCATGTCCCCATCATTGTTCTTGGGCAAGGTCACCAAGCTACACAGCTGTTTGATGTCCTTGCCAGCCATGTGTTCATGCCATCAGGTGGTCAACAACCAAGTGCTGACCATGCAACCATCCAGTGGTGTTTGGACCACTTGGAGTGTGGGCTCCAGTTCCTTGAGCAAAGAGTCCACCAGGGACTGATGCAATGTAGGTCCACCCTCATCTTGTACAATCTCCACCTCCCACATGCTTGTGTACCCCCTGCTCCCTTCCTCAGTTGTTGTACCTTGCAGGGTCACCAAGAACTAGGCTTTGGCATGGTGGGATGGTGTTTTGAATGATGTTGACATAGCCATTCTCCTGACCTGGATATAAACAAACATTGACTGCATGCCAGTCCATCTTGGACTTTCAGTCCATGTACCATTGACCTGGGCCCAGTGATATGGGAAGGAAGTTCTGTAGCCACTTTCAAAGCTGAAATGGCCTGCTTGAACTGGTATTCATTGTATCTGGACTGTGACCCATGCATTTTTGTGAGGTGGTGTTTGACTTCACCTGTAGCCAGGGCAGCCTGACAGATCTGACAAGTCAGGAAGTGAAACTCTGCATTTACTGCCAGGTTCAGTGAGTCCAAGTAGGCATGATGGAGTAATCCAATGGCATGGCTAGCAGGGGTGGTAGTGGTTGATGTTGATGGCAGTTGACTGGTAGATGCTGACTGAGACTGCATCACTGACTGGAGGAATGTGAGTGACATTGTAAGCGATGTGATAATGGTGGTGGCTCACCAGCAGTGATGGTAATGGCAGTGGTAACTGCTGAGGAGGGACTGACTTGTCAGACATAGGGGAGCCCATGTCTACATCTTCTTGTGCATTCTATTCCATCCCCAGTGCAAGAAATAAGTGACTGGTCACATATTTTGGGGTGTTTTGATGCTCACCATGTTGGACCACTGTGTTGATGGTTTAGTTGGTGTAGGTGAACACATGATTTCATCTTGGGGGAGCATTGGATTTGGAGGTGGCAAATCCTCTGATGTCTGTTGTCATTGGTTAGTAGTGCATGGTAGAAATGCACCATCTACTGACTGATGATCCAGTGGAGTGCTCTGATGACTGGTGTTGCCAGAAATCAGAATCCTTCCCTTGTCATGGATAGCTGTATGGTGCTCACCTGATCTGTATCACTCTTGCTCTCACTCTCATGACCCTATAATGTTGTTGTGCAGAATAAGCAACTGGTTGCCTATTTTATGCCACTGAGGCACACACCAAATTTATTCTGGTCCTGCTGGTACCAGCTCCCACTCCTGCTCTGGGGGTTTGTGATGGGCAGAATAAGCAACCAGTTGTTTATTTTTCTGGTCAAGGAGGCTACTCACAGTGTCAATGGCATGCACTCCTGTGCCTGCACCAGGCATAAATCCCTTGTCATGGGTCTGTGATGGACAGAATAAGTGACCAGTCACCTATTCTCTGGCAGTGAGGCACTCACTGGGTCCATTTTGGCCCTGCTAGGACCAGCTACTGCTCCTGTTCCAGGTATCTGTGATCAGCAAATCAGTGACTGGTCACTTGACTTTCTCATCAAATGACACTACTCACAGCATATGAATGCACCTATCTACCAGGTGCCAATCCCTTGTTGTGGGACTGGAAAGGGGCCAGAATAAGTGACCAGTCACTTATTTTTCTAGTGAATGATGCTACTCACAGTGTCAGATGCATGTCCCACCTCTGCACCAGGTGCTAATCTCTCCTCATGTGTCTGTGTGGTGCCAGAAAATAAGGGACTGGTTGCTTATTTTTCCAGTCAATGAGCCCACTCACCAAGTCAACTTGTTGCATGCTTGGATCACCCTGTTGATAAAAGTGTCAGAGATATTACCAAATAAGGAAATATTTTCCCACAACTCACCTTGACCCCAGGTCCATCCCATCTAGACCCAGCCTTGAGGATGTGAGTTCTAAGGTTCTTGGAAAATTTGAATGGCCTGGGACAATCCTTGACAGCTGAAATTACCCTCCTCATTCCTCTCCAAGACTACCACTTGATTGGTATGAGGCAGCTGGATGGTGGTCTGGAGAGAACACTTCTTGGAGTGGGAAATATAAGCAATCTTGTTGGAGAAGCTTTCAGTACAGGAGGAACAGACATAGGTGGGCATGGCTGAGATGATGGTGGTAAGAGAGAGAGAAGCAGAAAGGAAAAGTTCCCACAGTAAGAACTATATATATAAATACTGGTAAACAGTCCACATTGGGTACCATCCCCATATGGATATGCCCCATTAGGAAATTTTTTGTCAACAGACATGTGTTGATGTCCATCATGGGTCAGATAAGTGACTGGTCACCTATTTTTTAAGTGGTTGCAGCCATATGGCTATAAGTACATGCAACATTGGCAGGTGGTAGTCTGCAGACTACTTCCTTGCCTGCCTGGTAGAATGCAACCTCCAAGTGCATGGCTCAGACAAGTGGCTGGTCACCTATTTCCTGTCCAGCCATTTGCATGTCAGTGTCACTTGCAAGTTGACAATTTTCAGTTGGCAGTTACCATTTGGCTAGTCCCCCTGCCCCCATTTGTGACTTGCTGATCATTCTGCTGTGTCCTGAAATAAGCAACCAGTCACTTATTTTTGAGGGCAGTGTCACAGTGCAGGGTTGTACATGTGATTTGGGTAGGTTTAGCAACTAGTCACCTCCTCTTTCCCTAGCCCACTTTTGCTAGCATCTACAAATAAGTGACCAGTTGCCTATTTCATTTCAACTGCTAGTCAGCAGGCTGTAGGTAAATAGTGTTCAGCTGTCACTACTCACCTGCTCAATGGCTCAGAATAAGTGACTGGTTGCCTATTTTTTTGCCACTCACCTCTGGCCTGTAGTTCACTATTCACTCCAATTTTCCTACTTGGTACTTGGTAAATCATTCTGCTGTGCCCTGAGTAAGTGACTGGTTGTCTATTTTCTGCCACTTGTCAGTTCTTTGCTCATGCCTCACAAAATAGGCAACCAGTCACTTATTTTTCACAGTGGGGTGGGTCATATGTGGGAAAATTCTGGTAGTCTGTGGTCCTGCTAGTCCCAGTCTCACTTGTGTCTCACTTTTTTTCACCAAGGGGTCACTATTTGTCTGTGTTTGTTGTGGCAGCAGTGTTTTACTTGGTCCTTCTTGTCTGTTCCTTCACTCAGCTGCCCTTTCAGAATAAGTGACCAGTTGCTTATTTTTATGCTCTAGTTCCAACTAGTTACTTCTGTCCCCAGTCCACTTTTGCTAGTTGCTACTTGGTAGTCTGTGCTGTCACTTGCTCACCTATTTTATTTCAACTGCTAGTCTGCATACCCTAGTCCAGTACCATTCACTACTAACCTTGTTGACACCTCAGAATAAGTGACCAGTCGCTTATTTTTGCCTGTGGGTGATTGCCTGTAGGAAAAGTAGGTGGTCTATGGCAAAGTCTGTGGGAACAAGGGGTGGTCTGTGCAAAAATCTGATGGACTGTGGGAATGTCTGCAGACTACCTTGCACCACTCACCTACTTGATGCCTGAGAATAAGCAACCAGTCACTTATTTTTGAGGGTGGTGTCTTGCATGAGGTAGTCTGTGGGAAAATCTGGTGGTCTGTGGGAAAGTCTGTGGGAAACTTCCATATTTGGAAGTAGTCTGTGGGAAAATGTGTTGGTCTGTGGGAAAGTCTGCAGACTACCTGCCATATAGGGAAGTAGTCTGTGGGAAAGACTGTGGGAAACTTGCCATATATGGAGGTAGCCTGTGGGAAAATAGTGGTAGTCTGTGGGAAAGTCTGTGGGAAAATAGTGGTAGTCTGGGAATAAAGTAGTAGTCTGTGGGAAAAAATGGTAGTCTGTGGGCAAGTCTGTGGGAAAATAGTGGTAGTCTGTGGGAATAAAGTGGTAGTCTGTGGAAAAAATTGGTAGTCTGTGGGAAAAAAATGGTAGTCTGTGGGAAAATAGTGGTAGTCTGTGGGAAATTTGCCATATATAGGTGGTAGTCTGCAAAGTCAAGCTTGACTTTGGAAAGGAGATTATTAGCATATTATTAGGGAAAGTCTGCAGACTGCCTTCCATATATGGGAGGTAGTCTGTGGAGTCAAGCTTGACTCTGGCATTAAGATTATTAGTCTTGTGTGATCCCATGTGATATGTTGTTCTTATCACAAGTCAGGTGTATCATTGATTTGTGCAGATCCCACATGGTATCAGATGTGGCACAGGGATGATATCTCCAAATATGTGGATGTCATTACTGAACTGGGATGCATTACATCATATTTGACCTATGGTTTTCAAATTCTAATATCTAATCTATGTTTAGACATTAATCACTATATATGTTAAATCCAATGTTTGTGTTTAGTCATTCAGCACAAATCATACTACCCACAACTTTGCGCAGATTGACACCTACCCAATCACCCACCAATGGCATCCTTTTCATTGGTGCAAATCAAATTATAGCTATATTTGCATATTTAGTTTGTTTTCTCAATATTGTATGTTATGTGTGAACATACTCCCATTCTTTTTAATCCATGGGTGTTTTCACAAGTTATGTGCACCATTATTTGCACACACACAATGTTTTCTGGAACTATGATACCTTTACATAATATATATATAGATGTGATTGCCATCATGGATAAGGGATTTATGACAACATTTTGATCTGCAGTTTACAAAATATAACATTGATCTGTCTTTACACACCACATGCTATTTATACATTCAATATATTTTCACATTTAGTCATTCTGTGCAAATCATGCAGCCATCATATTTGTGCAAATGGACCAGCAGAGGACAGATACCCTACTTTCACCCTAGTTTCACCCTAACTGTGTTTACAAAAACATATAGAATATATTGGTAGTTGAGTCACTACTGAGGCTGCCTACAACCCTTTTCAACACCTTCTTGAAAGGCCATGTGATTGCCTGCCTTGGGTCAGTTTTCCTCCACATAATCAAGAAGTGTTTCAATGTCTGCCTGGGTCCATGTGGCACACAACCATGGATGCTCAGAGCTTGAAACCATAGAGGGTGCTTTTCCTTTTGACACAACACCCCTACCTAGCATCTTGTTATGAAGTTGGAGGGAGTGGCAGGCTGGGGGTGGCAAGTGAGTGAGCCTGTGAGAAGGCTTGCAACTGCAACAAGCTCGAGTCTTTCGAGGCATTGGATTGGAAATGAAAAATCACCCAATTGATAACATACGATATCCGATCTCAGAAAGTCCGCAAGTATAAACTCCGCATAGACTTGGTTTGGATTTGTTTTGCACAAGGATGTGGAAATGCTTTGCCGAAGTGCTGCCATTTGGGCCCTTACTTACATTACCTAGTCACTCGTTTCAGGTACTTAGATGCTAATTCTGAGTCGTCGTATCCTGACACTGAGTCACTCATTTTAGGTCCACTTGCTACCATTTTCACAACTACAGTGAGTCCACCTGGCTTGACTGGCTTGTCTAGTTCACTTTTTTTTTTTTTGAGCCTTTCATGTCAATGTGGTGGGTTCGGCGACTCGACTGGTCGTCTGGCATGCTTCCTACACAGCGTGGGTGGCCCAGGTATGCTTGTCCTCATGTGCCTGTACCGTTCGTGTTAACTAGCTCTCTCCCAGCTAGCGGCCTTGTTTCTAGTCGCGACATGCACCTTATTGCGCCGTTCACTCTACCTCGTTACCCATCTCCAAGGGCAAATTTTCCATCAATATGGCGCCTCCAATCGCACACAACGTTTCCCGAATTGACCACCCGCCCATATTCCCCCTACTCCTCCTAATTGATTGGCACGTTCGTTTCGTCGATGCACTTGTTTTCGTCTCCTTCTAGGCATTCTAGGTAAGTCTTGGGACTGCCTAGGTACTACAGCTGCTTCACCGCATGGTTCGTTCGACGCGTTCAGAATCCTTCCAGGTGAGTTTTCATCAAGTCTGTGCCAAGCGTTTGTGCTCGAGTTTCGACTTGTTGAGCGCTGTCTTATGTCTATTCCTGGAGTCCTTGTTGCCTTCAGAGGCTCCCTCCGCGTGCACTTCGTCGCCAGGAAGTTTACTTTTGAAGTTGATGGGACCTTTTCTCCCCTTTAAGCTCGACACCCGGGGGATCACTACAACGTACAGGGGCTCGTCAGGTGGCTCGTGTGAGTCCTCCTGTTGTCTCCTTCGCCTGTCTGGGTATTCTGGCCGTTTTCTTCGACACTCGTAGTCGATTGCTCGTGCTCTTTCGCCCTCGATTCCTCTTCCTCGATTGACCCATTGCATGACGTCTCTGTGTTCCCACCATCAATTTCTGAGCACACTTATACGAACTCCCCGTCGACCGCTGCCCTTGCGCTTTTGTGCATGACAAGTAGACTACCCCATTGACATGCACGCATGTGTGGTCTCTCGACTCATCTCGTAGCTTGTCGTCTCGTTGATATGCATTCGCTGCCTCGTCGGGAGGTTCAGTGGGCTCGAATCTCACTGCCGATCTTGCTTGTACCCCCCACATGCTCTTTCGACTCGTTTCACTCGACTCCTGTGCACCCCACCTCCTTGGGTGACTTTTTGGTACATCTGGGTGACACGCGAATGGGTGTGCCCGCTGCAGGTATACTACCCATCATACCTGCTCTGTTTTCACTAACCCATGCTAATACGCACACCGACCTTGCGAGTAGGGGTACTGGTTATTTCTAGGGTAACCCGCGTTGATGCCTACTTCCCCCTGGTTTGACCAGTACTCCTGTGCATTCTCTTGATTTGTTACACAACTTACTGGTGCATGAGCGTATGGTCTTGACCTTGTTTTGATTCCTGGCAAAATGTATGTATTTTGCTTCTGCAATAGAAGTATAAATGTTTTTCAAAAAAGCTGGCCATGCCCTATGTCTGACCAGGGCCTTCAAGGTTTCAGGCACAGCCCTCGACATCACTATACATGCATATAACATGCGTATAGCCTTAATCTATGACTGACAGGTGAGTAACGGATTCCGGTGCTAACTTTTAAATGTTGCAGGTATTGAGTACACAGGTACTCATGGCTTTCATTTGGCAGTTACGAGAAAACGACAGGTTTACATACATAGCAGCAACCAACGACGACAAGATATCACATATACATACAAGGCACGACTTTGTTCAGTCCAAACATTCACTACCAGAGATGCAGCAACAACAGATTACAACGAATCGCCAGCCCCGATCTCTTCCAAATACTCATCGAGGACCTCGTTCCACGTGTGCGTCGTGCGAGTCAGCTCAATTCTGGTGGTCGCAGGGTTAGCAGATACTGGCTTCTGGTAGAACCATTGGGTGTTCCACACGTTGTCTTTTAAAGCAGAAAAATAAGAACCACACATGGAAGTAGCGCTATGGAAAGATCCATACCTGTGACCACGTCGTTCAAGTAGGTCGCCTGCGAATTGAAGTGAGCAACTCGTTTCGATCGTCACGCGACGGAGGCTTACCCCCTCAATGATGGCTTCAGCTCTCCCTTTCCCAGGGGTGGCACCGTTGCTTCCGTGAGAGATTGAGAAATTGATGGGTGAACCGTCGTTGACGATGGAAAAGCTGCAGCCAAATGAACCCTGTGATCGCGGCTACTTGGAAACAAAAACCCACTAGAGTGTCTGTCTTTGATAATTATGGCTATACTCCCTACCCCACTGAACGCGGGTGCCGGACGCTACAGTGTTGGATGATGGATATGGCCTATCGGGATCTGGTATGATGATGGCATCGGGAGACAGGAGATTGAACTCAGCCCCTGTTGTATCACATGTGTAAGTAACTGCACTGTTGCAAGCAAACATTCAGGCTTACAGTCGCTTTCGATGGTAAACACGACGTCCGTTTTGTACGGCTGGGGGTGCGAAACGATATAATTGTACGCGTCCTTGACCATCCCAGCGGCGTCTCTGATCTCTTTCTTGGACCCATCGCTCATCAGGATCCATAGCTCAGTAACGTTTAGAGTTGCCACAGAGGAGTCTTTAGCAACGCTGCCGGCCCAATCAACGAAGACATCATAGTGCGCAGGATCCGCGGTGAGCCTCTTATTAATCTCTGAGTCACCGCCCACAACAGATACCTGTTTCTGCATATACTCGGAGAACGTCTTGTATTGCTCTTCTGTCATGACAGAAGCATCGAACTGGCCACCGGCAACGATGCCATTAAATGCGGCAGTAACACTCGTGGAGAAGCGCTCATTGACAGAGCTGCTAGAGTTGGACGCCCATACATTCTGGCGGCCGTAGAAGGTAAGGGACGCCGCGGTACGAAGGATCAATCCGCCGGCTTACTAATTGAAACCTGGCACCAAACGCAGCATTGATAATAACATGAGAGCCCCAAGCCACGAAGAAGTCCTTCCACTCATCGACAACGACCTTGTTGCTGCCGTCTCCGATGGCCACCATGCCTTCAAGCCTGCCTGCGAGCTCCGACTCGGCAAGCAGGTCAGCGTAATTCCTCAACGAAGCAAGGTAAGTATCAGCGTTGAAACTATACATGGCCCACTGGTCTTCTCTTTTGTAACTCTTGTCAATAGCATAGGAAACGGAAGCGCTCGCAGACACGGCAAGATAGCGAGCCGAGAGAGATGTATCTATCTTGAGTGCAGATGAGGCTTCCGTACCGGTACTGTAAGTCACATAGTTTCCGTCGCTGCTGTTATAGTTGGTAACGCCGATGACCCTCGGCACATCATAGACGGTCCCCTCTATGGAGCCACGTTAACAGACGGAAGCAAAGCTTGATATTCTCTGTAGATACTTGCCTACTTCGAGTTTTCTCGTGTCTTCATCAGCTTCGTACCGGATAACTCTACGTTTTCTGTTGACAGCCGCGATGAGCTTGATAACGAGGCGTGATCAGCGTGAATCTTCAAAGCTGGCGGTTGAAAACACCGACCGATTTGATGTCCGTCGGACTCGCCGTAGTGAAGTCCAAGGCATAGCCCAGGACATCACACGCAGGAAATTCTTTGAAGTCAGATAACCTGACGACGGACATTGGAGTGCAGTGCAGTGAAGAGAACAGCAACTTGATGGAGCAACCATGAAGACATCCTTCTTATAGGGGGTAAGAAACCATCCTAACGCAGATACGTACAACAGTACCTGACCTATCATGAGCTACACATCCACAAGAATCGACGATTCCCTGATGTTAGTGCCCTTTCAGATCCAAGAAGCCGAAAAGGACGCGGATCTAGTAGTTCCTGCACTCTAGGTGGCAAATCTGGATACGCCCTGTGGGACAATACAATCTGCGTATTGCATGATGTTGCGATGCAAGGTTCTAGTAGCACCGACAGGGAACGGCGATTGAGAGAACGCGGTGGGTGGTGGACTAGCCAGGGTGTAGATACCGTGTCGTCTCGATACCCAATGCCTGTCGTAGTGATGCCAAAGCTTGCTTACTAAACTACGTCTGCCCCCACAACCCCCTCGCTGAGCTCCGCCACTCGGACCCCTGGCACCCCTCGGCCCTTGACTCCCGCCCTGCCCCTCCCCGCTACAGTGGCTAGTTGAGTGGAGAGTTGGTTGCGCATGCGTTCATGTCTTGCCCTATCGGGTGCACGGTGTTAATATGGGCTACACACTGGCAGGAAGGTAATAAGGTTGCGTACTGAGAGGTATTACCCCAACCCAGCTTCCTGGGTAACTTTGGCTTGTGTAGTAAGTCGGATTCAAGTTGATTCGGCCGGTGTCCACTCGAAAATGATGCAATGGCATACATGGCGCTGTGAGAATTTGGTTGTCAACCAGTCGCACAATTTCCTCCAGGTCGACGAAAGGCAACTAAGGGCACTCCAATCAAACCTCCAGAATTCGTGCCTCAACAACACACACACGCAGCTGACCTGAAGGAAAGACCCCTAAGTGTACGCTGTCGACTCCGCGGAGATCTCGTGCGAGATGTTGTAGAGGTTTCCGTTTCGTATTGAATGCATTGGTATACAATTACTACATTTGTCTACTCGCGTAGCGGCGCACGAGGTGTGGAGTCCAGCCAGGATTCTCGAACCGTTGATTTTTGCGTGCGTTGTGCCAATCGTTTTGTACGCTGTCGTAACACAACATCGCCGCGATGAGCGAGCAGCACAGCAGCCTTCGACAGCATGAACGTGCGCGGTTTGGGAGGGGCCCGGGTGAATTCAATATCAAGCAATATAGTTACGCCGATCGGTCGTAACTCGTAACAAGCAACTGACAGATCACGATCAACATTCAACACCATAGGTGCCGGTGAGGTGAGACATACACAAGTACAGCCAAATGGCACAAGTACAAAATATATGCCGGTTGTATAAGGGATAGGTTATAGCTACCAGGTGTAGTATGGAATCCATTAGGAGACGAGAACGACTGCGCGTCGCCCGCATCGCTGCCCGACCCATAAGGCTATAAACCAAATCGCTAGGTCCGGAAATACGTACTTCGCTGGTAGAGTCCTCTGCCTAGCAAACCTTTGCTGAGTAATCAATAGATGTTTTCCTTCCTCAGGTCATTGGCACTTCGTATTACATAGAGAAACGTTCCCCAATTCACCACAGAATTGTTACTCGTCTTGCGGAAGTCGACAACAAGTCCAACTGTTATTTCTGGAGATGCAACGACTGCGGCGATACCAAGGGTCAGGTTCCCCAAGTTCTCGAATCCAAGGAAGAGGAAGTGGTAACAATCTTCCTAAGCACACAAATGAGTGTGCAGATGCGCCATCCAAGGGAAAGGAAGCACGCATCTTCATCTAAGGCTTACAAATGGCTCCCAAACTTCAGATCCAATCGTTCCGATCGTTGGCGTGGAGCGCAAGAAGCACTCCCTTGTTCAGTGATTGTCCCATGTCAAGCACTCATCTTCTTCAGTGTGTTCATGGGATTTATTTGATGACTTCTCTGACAAATGTACCGGATTCTTTTGTTCTTACAAATTACTTTCATGTTATGTCTTATCACATAATTTCATACATTCTACCACGGAACAATAGTAGTACAGGAAGTCAAGGACTCGGGCATCCAGTATATACGTACAGTTACTACTGGGGATTATTCACGAACGCAGATTCAAAGGGAGACAGGGACATTAGAGAACCACTTGGTCCCACCATTGGTCACGTAGTCCGTCTGCATTGTTGTGTCAGTAAAAGTGGAGTGTGCGGTGCAATCAGACGCACACCAAGGATGTTAACACTGGCCGAGCCAGAACCGCAGCTGACGTAGATATCGATGGGTAGACCGTCATTGATAATTTCGACTCTGTAGATCCGTGAGGCACAGAACTCGAGTCAAATATCAAATGTCACAACTGACAGGGCGAAGAATTCCTGTCTATGGGAGCTCCGAGATAGCTTAGTAGGACTCAGGGAGAGTGGTTGTCGCACAGCGAACTGATCGGCATCGCTGCCCCCAATGACCGCGCTCGGAGTCAGGATGCCAAACTCACCCCAGCTGGACTTCAATTCAAAAGTAGTCCAAGTACGTTTGTCGTTGGGCTGTCGAAGCGATGAGAGGTATTCGAAAGCATCCTGGAGGTTACGAGCGCTGGCCCTAAGCGTCGCATCTTCTGCGTCGCGTAGGAGAGTCCACAATTCGGTTGCTCTTAAGGCGATGAGCTCCGCATTATCCGAAATCGACTGCGTCCATTGCTGGAATGCAGAGAAGTCAGGCGACTGCACCAGAGAGTCGACCAAGTCGGGGTTCCCCCCACGGATCCTGATAATCCGCTGTGAAAGCCGGCTAAAATTCCAGTACTGGGCTTCGGTGAATACGGTATTGTCGTACTCTCCTCCATCATTCAAGCCCTTGACGCTCGCAGTGATGTCTCGAACGAAATTATCGTTGACCTCCTGGTACTTGTTCAAAGCCCAGACTTCCTGTTCTGCAAGTCAGTAAGAAAGGAAGTCGATGGGGATCCAAACACCAACCAGCTGGAAACGTGCTCCGAAACCAGTGCTGGATACAAAGTGGCTTCCCACAGTATTAAAAAATTCAATGTAAGCTTGAACCACTTCGGGGTCTTCGGAATCGAAAGAAGCCAGTTTGGATACGTGCATCAATAGTTCCTCTTCGTTGATGAAAGACAAATAGTCGCGGAGCGCCCCACTGTACGAACCGTGATCGTTGGCGAAGAAATAAAACTGGTTGCCCGTAGGCAAGGACTTATCCAATGGTAAGAGCGAGACGTTGCTCGTCGTGGCAGGCAGAATGCGGTATGCGAGAGCAGAATCATCTTGCAAAGCTTTAACGGCAAGTGTGCCATCTGAGAACGTCCTCATGGTCGCAAAAGTACTGGTATCCTCAGACGCAAGGACGATTCTCGGGATCTGATATTCGATACCGTCTGGGAGTGTACATTCAGGAAAGGATGTTGTAAAAGGCGAAGTTCGTACTGATTGTCACGACCTGTATTCTGTCGTCCTTGGTAGTGTCGACAATGCGAACTTGTGTCTTGGCTTCGTAAACCTGGATAGACAAGGTACAGAGGACGTTGTACATGCATCATTTTGGAGCCTACCGATCTGTAGTCGAGTGGATTGATGCGCGTCATGTCTACTCCGTAGCCCAGCCATTCTAGTGGCGGGAACTGAGCAGGAGAAACGTTGAACTTAGTAGACATGTGGTGGTATGGTTGATCAAATTCACGGCGGGGGGATGGAGAAGTCGACACCCGAAGGCCAAATAAAATAGCGTCAGGCAGGTTCAGCTGATGCACAATCCCCTTGGTGAATTCATCCAGTAGTGGTACCCCTGAACACCGCTAGATTTGATTACAAGGCGGTTCTGAACTGAAGCTTGCTCTTGTTCGTAATGAACTTTCAAAAGCTTCCCGAAACAATGGAGTTTCTAGAATACGCAGCCCCTAGGAAGGATTGATCAATTCGATTAGTTGACGGGGTGGACGTACGTAGTTGGCCAAACTAGCAACACCCAATTCAGGCAAAACAATTTTTGCTGTTTTGACCCCGCACTCCAAGTCCGGACGTTCGTGTTCCAATACGGATTGATCAAGATGTTCAACTGTTCAGCTTCTGATCATGTCATGCTGACCCCTGACGTTAAGCTTCTATCGGCTACTATGTATGAGTTCCGCAGAAGGAAAAGTTCCCTGCCGTGCACATACTGCGCTCTGTCTCGCCCGGACTTAAAATCTCCCCTAACTTACCATAGCGCGCAAGATTCCACGTTATGGACCTCCCAGCAGTCGATCGCCTTGGCTATGCAATCAATCTCTCTGACATCACCCCATTTGACATCGGGGCAGTATGTACCCCTCTGTGTATTCATTGCGTCAATGCTGATGATGATTTACAAGGTTGACAACTATGTAATTTACGGGAGGCGTCTGCTTTCCATCGACTTCGACAACGTTCGCGACGTTACAATTGGTCTGTTTTTCTTATTATTGAGATTCTTTGGTCACCAAATCTGTGTCTCGTGTCGTCCAGGCGGTGTAACCTACAGCGTCCCACGGGATGTTTCCGTAACAAACGACAATAATGTTGTTACTGGCGAATACATCACCTTCCCCGATGGCAGAGATGCTGCAAGTGCGTTCGGCGCAGATGCCACTTACCCTCTCCGCTACTTTGCTGTGTCTGGGACGACTTCAGGAACATACGCAGCCAGGAAATCATTCCTCGATCACCATCAGTATGCATTCTTCAGTTACGCAGAGGGATCGTACAGCGCTCGACTCCGTGACTATGCCGAGTCTCTTCGAGAGGCACCCCTCCTGGTTGGACTCGAGGGGCTTCCGAAACCATTCGATTCATCCAATGCAGCCACCGTGAAAGAATACAAAGACTTCTTCGAAAGATATGGATCGCACATCATTCACAACGTTAACTACGGAGCTCGATACCCCCTGGTAAGATTGGCCTGTACACTAGACTATTCTTCTAACGTAGTCTTCAACAGAAAGTTTGGGCTTCGAATGAGACGCCGGAAGTCAACGCTATGTTCAACACAGATGTCAAGGCCAAGTTTAATGGCATTCCTTCGGGCGGGGTATACGACGCTTCCGTCACGACCCAGGACCAGTATAAAAAATTCTCCGAGTACTTCCAATATTTGGTTACGGTATCAGGTGGCGGGGACCGTTCGAAGCTCGCCAATACCGATGGCACGTATAATGACTATCAGACTTGGATCCAGTCTATCAAGGAGTACAGTCCGGGCCTACTGAGCTTCCAAGTCATCGAAGTGTGGACACTAATGAAACTCGCTGAAAGCGACGTGCTTAGGAGCTATGCGGACCCACTCTATGACGCCTTCATTTGGATCGTCGGCCACCCGGACGTCTACAAAACGGCTGTTTCTCTGACTATCGAATCGGGTTGGTTGATTCTCTATGGAGTTGCAGAGTCGCTGACGATGTCCTCAGACTGGGCCGAATTTAGTTTGCTTACACCCAGCGCAGTAATTGTCCCAGACCCTGACAGTCCTTATCCTTCTCAGAACACTGTCGCGTCCGACACCCGCGTGCAATGGGGGAAGGAACACAGTCACGATTACCAGCGTCAAACTCTCAAGTGAGTACACAGGACACTGGCACGTTGTCTGCCCTGACCAGTTCTCATGAAGGTTTTTCGTTGTCAACGACGGCTCTCCAATCGACTTCTCCATCTCTCATGGAAGCCAGGCAGGCCCAAGCAGCCGTGGTGTAGCCATCGTCACGATGGAGGGTGTAAGTCCATCTTCAGCGCATCCGAACACCATTTCATTTGTTCGCTTAGAACACCTACAGGAACGACTCCATCACTGGTAAGCATCCTTCATTTTTAACAGCATATTGCTCATCATCCGCACCTTTTGAAAGACGACATATGGAAGTGAGTACTGTATGGATTTCCTCGTATGTGTTTAATTTCCTCACACTATTGTATTAGCACGCTGTGGTACTACAAAGCGCCTGTTAGCGGCACGCCCGTGTCCAGACTTTCGGACACTTACAAGGGCTCTAGATCCTACTACGAGTGGACTGACGTCCTGAAGGACTACCTCTCCAGGACAGAATAATCACAGGTCAACTCATAACGTTGAGGTGGTACTGTGAGTTAGTAGCTTGAAGGTGGTGGTTGAGATGGAGAATGGTTGTGTGTATTGTTAACCCAAATTCTTGTGAATGATGCTACGTGTAATACGATTGAAACCCATGCTGAATTGTATGCGTGTCTCTCTTGTGATATGTATCACCTCCCGACTTATGTTCTTCGGTGCTGGTACGTCCGCAACTATCAAGAGTATAGAGTCGACCCTTATTCACTCATCATTCCCATTGTGTTCCTATACTTTGAGGTTGGAGTAGACTAATAGCTGATAACGTGATGGATCATCGCGCCTATTCAGTACTGAAGTACTGATGGCCACTCCTGTCTCCGGTCTCAAGTACCTCCACATAGTCCCTTGAACGAGCTAGTAAATTTACTGGCCGCTGTGTCCTGAATTTCAGCTGACTGGGTCAGAGTTTCCATAAACGCCGACATTGCCTTACACCAGACGACTGGGTCTTGTGTACTCGTCTCCCTGTAGATTAGAAGCTCGTGACCTCTCCATCCAGATTCCAGTTTAAAACTTCGTTTCTGTCTGCATAAAGGCACTGATCAGACGCTTGGTGCAGCCCCCTTGATTGGTGCATCAAAATCATTGGAACCTGGAAGCCATGATCATATGGAGCTATTGCATACCGGAATAGACGACGTTCTCCTGCGGGCCCAATGCGCGATCGGTACATGTACGTTATGGGGAAGGCATATTCAGACTTGGGCAGTCAGACTTGGCGGGAATTAATCAAGCCTACGTAACAACATTCATTTTCCACGAGTCCTGATCACAGGACCACCGCTTAAGAAGGGTCCGCAGAACTGGAGTTGCGAAGGGTATCGAGGACAGGCAAAGTGACCCGATGGTACCAGGTGGACGCGTGCGCCCTGCATGTTATGTACCACTAGTTACGGCGTTACTGCTATTCTGTCATCCTTATCTTAGAACCACTGAAAGTTGAATGGCCACTCAGATCTCCGAGGAATAATCCTCGGGTCGTTTGTGTGGACCTGATGCAGCCCCACTGGGTTGGTACGTTTTCGGGGGTAAATGTCACTACCGATTCATGTCCTAGCAAATCTGGTGAGAAAGCGAATATGTATGTATTATCTGACCGGGTCACAAAGTTCATGATACTTTAGTCTGACCGTATACATCCAACTTGAAGGCTGGCAATCTCCGACCCTCGAGCATCCTATTCTGCCACGGCAGATGCTCATCCGGAGATCGTGTGCAAGTATTCTTTGAGGATGTCATCCCATGAATACCCATCGGGCCTGTCATCCAATCGTAGCGTCTCTGGCGTGAGCGAAACAGGTGCTCCAAAAAACCATACAGTGTTCCACACGTTGTCAGAAATGGTGTCGTTGAGGTACTGTTCCTGTGAACACCCATTCAGACCGGCGTCAATGAAACTAAGTTGAGGAGAGTAAGAATAATGATGATGTCCGTACACGTTCGATGAGGGCTTCCGCTCTGCCTTGTCCCTGCCCTGCGCCATTGCTACCATGCGAAATAGAAAAGTCAACGGGACTTCCATCATTGACAATGAAAAATCTGAGAGGAGGTCAACCACGCAGTCGACTCATGTACCCGTGAAGATACATACCTCAATATCTGCCTCTGGTAATCATGGCTGTATTCTTTTCCCCACTGCACGCGAGAACGAGAAGCGATTGTCCCCGCTGGATATGGATTTGAATTATCGGGAAGAATGATTGCACTTGGGGTGAGGAGATTAAACTCAGCCCCTGAGGTTTTCAGCGGACAGTAAGTGCTCATCTCACCCTGACGTGGAATAGGGAAGCTTACAGTCGCTTTGGATGTCGAAGATGACGGTGGTCTTGTACACCCTCGGCCGAGTGAGTATCCACGTATATGCCTGATTGATCTCATTTGCATAACTCCGCAGGATGGTGTTCGTAAACGCGGACATCAGTGACCATATAGCGGTCGTATGAAAACTAATATGCGTTGGCGTTGCTGTGTAAACGCTGGCCGACCACTGCGCATACTTATTCCAACTCGTTGGGTCGGATGTAAGGTTCGAGGAGAGCTGGGCGTCTCCACCTACGACCGTCACAAGCCTTTGAAGATATTCCAGGAAGATCTTGTACTGCGCCTCAGATTTGACCGTCTCATCATATTCTCCTCCATCAGGGATGCCGTTGAAGAAAGCCTTGACATCCGTGTTGAACTTGGCGTTGACAGATGCGTTGTCGTTCAGTGCCCACGCACTCTGGTAACCACGATGCGTATGAATAACTGCATACTTTGGCGAGTGTAACACATACGAGCTGGAAACGCGCTCCATAGTTGGCGTTCACGATAACATGTGAGCCAAAACGCTGGAAAAAGCTTTTATACGCCGCCAAAACGTCCTCGTTGTTGCCGTTGAACTGCTGTGGCAAGTCCTCTACGCCCCGCAACAGCGCGTCTTCGTTGAGCAAGTCATCATAGTCCCTGAGGCGTGCCGCGTAGACAGAATTGGTGAAACTATAGAATGCATATTGGTTCTCGCCGATGAACGGGCGGTCATGGGCCATCACGATAGCTGTGTCAGTACCCGTAACGGCAAAGTAAAGTGCAGGAAGTCCAGCATCCCCACGGAAAGCATTCTGTGCATCGTTGCCAGTGGCATAACTCATATAAGCGCCTTGAAATAACGACTCCTGTGATATGAACACAGCACCAGGAACACTGTAAGCCACGCCATCTGCGATGCGAAAATAGCGGTGATGTCGGATTGCCAAAAGACAACAGAAACATACTGATTGTGACTTCATGCAAGTTACCATAGATATCAAAGTCGATTATTCGACGACCTTTAAGAACTGAGGCTGATGCCTGGATTCGGAGTCGTTGACTTCAGATGCAGTGTGTAATCGTATAATATAATGCTTACCGCCCGTAGGTCCTTTGTAGGTGAACGGGAGAGATCAATGCTGTAGCCAAGCCAGTCAATGGCGGGGAGTTCACGAGCAGCCATCTTCATACTAGTATTGTGCTGCAGTAAAGAACGATGTTGAGAAGAATCATTGTGTCCGTCTAGTAGCACTATATACTAATCGCTCGGAATGTTTCCTAAACTACTTTGCTTGCAAGGTTTCTCCGACCCTACCCCATAAAGCATTTGACCACAGTCTGAGATCTTACCAGGTTAGTCCCTCCGAAGTAGGGAATTACATAATGACGCACCCAACTTGCTGTTCTGCTATGATAGATCTGCCTGCAGAGAGAGAATTTCTATATTTATATACCGCAACAAGTAGGCTACTACTAAGACGTGGTGCCCATAGGCCCGTAGAGTAAGGTGTGGTGTATGTATTACCAAATGGTAATGGTGGAGTAGAATGTATAGTTACTAGTTGGCATGCAGGGGTATGTATGGGTATTGTCGAATTTATAGCGAAAAGACATATTATATATCATGAACGTGAACATAAAACAAATCTAAAAGAAAGGGAAATGGCATTACTCTGGTACTGAGGACAGCACCATATTGGTTTGGCTTGGGTCAGTCCTTCTCATTTTCTTGAAGGCATCTGTTTCCTTGAGGAAATCAGAGAGGGCTTTGATTCCTTTCTCTGTTCCTAGGATATCTGTTATAATGAGGTCTTCTGAAATAGAGCATAGGTTGTCACGGTTGGGCTTGAAGGAAGGGCACATTGCAAGGATGTGTTCTCGCATTTGGATGTGTTTGCCACATGGACAAGAGATAGCCTCTGAAGGGACAAACAAGGAGTAGTATTTGCCTGTGAAGGTGTGTCCTGTTCAGCATTGAATTAGCTGCCCATAGATAGCTTGTTTGGAGTCACAAAAGTGTTTGTGTGGCTTCAGTGATGGGGGTAAGCAATCAGTGGGGGAGAAGAAGCTGTTTACTTTTAGGGAATTGTGCCAGTGGGTGGTCCATTCCTCTAGGAGGAGTGAGCATGATTTGTGTCTCTCGAATGCATATGAGGTGGTAGTGGTAGCATTGATTGGGGGTGGTGCTGTTGCTGCTTCTTTTGCGAGGGTGTCTGCTCTCTCGTTCCCATTTATTTTTGTATGTCCTGGGATCCAGGCAATATGTAGGTGTTTCGATGCATCACTATCAAGGAAAGAACTTATAATGTCCCAGATCTGTAATGCAACAAATTGCAAGGAGAGGGGAGGGGAGCCAGCTATCACCTGGACTGCTGATTGGTTGTCTATGAACACATGAATATGGGGAATGTCGTGTGTGTGTGTGAATGCTATGGCTTCATCTAGAGCCTTTGCCAGTCCTGTGAGTTCCACATTGAAGACCTTGTTATTGCTTCCAAGATTGGTTTTTCCATTTATAACTTCCTGTGTGAGATGGAAACCAACCCATCCTGCACCAACTTTTCAGTCACTGTCTTCAATCTTCAGAGAGCCATCTGTATATACAAGTAAGTGTTGTCTATCTGAATTGAGGTTACAAGCTACAGTGAGTGAAAAAACGTGTGCAATGTTTGGCTGATTTGTACTAAGTCCAGTGTAGCACCATGAGGCATGGGAATCCTGCTTAGCCTTGGTGAGATAGATGGTAGCACTGACCCCCAGCTACAAAATGGTCCCAGGGTCATGTGATTTGGTGCAGTAGTCCTTGAGATATGTCAATTATAAAACAGGTACATCATTGCACACGTTTATTCACTTTTGGTTTGGCAGTAGAATCTGGGGGAAATAAAGGAATAATTGTGGTTGTTTGGTCCTACAAACAAAGATACACACATAAACATTATGTCTCAGTTTGAATATGTTCACACACTTCTTTATTCCCAACCTTTACCACCATGAGATCTCTCTCTGCCACCCAAAGGAATACTATCCTGACTATGCTTGATTCTGGTCATTCTCCTGCTTCTATTGCCTCTAGTACTGGCCTACATCACTCCACCATATCTAGACTTCATTCCAAGGAGCGTTCCAGCCTGCAAAAGTCCACTGGAGGTCATCCATCCAAGCTCTCCCCTGCTAATGTCCACCATGCCATCCACCTCATCTCAACTCAGAAGGCAGAAAATGCTGTGCAGGTGACCAAAACCCTCACCAATATTATCAACCAACCCCTCCACCCAAATACTGTCCACCAGCACCTGAAAAAGACTGGTATGAAGGCTGTGGTAAAGCAAAAACGACCTATCCTCTCTGCCAAGCATCGCAAGGCAAGGTTAGACTTTGCCTATGCCCACAAAGATTGGACTTTGGAGGACTGGAAGAGGGTGGTATGGTCTGATGAGACTAAAATTAATCGCCTGGGGTCAGATGGGCACAAATGGGCATGGAAAAAGCCAGGGGAGAAGCTGAGTGATAGGCTAGTAGAGGGGACACTGAAGTTTGGAGGAGGTTCTCTGATGATGTGGGGCTGTATGACTTGGGAGGGTGTTGGATATGCTACCAAGATTGATGGTAGGATGGATGGGGACCTATACCTTCAAATTTTGAAGGATGAACTACAAGAGTCCCTTGAATATTATGGTCTCCATCCTCCTGACATCATCTTCCAGCAGGACAATGACCCCAAGCACACCTGCAAGCAGGTCAAGGAGTGGCTAGAAGAGCAGGATTTTAGGACCATGGTATGGCCTGCACAGTCCCCTGACCTTAACCCCATAGAACATGCCTGGGGTTACCTCAAGAGGAGGCTTGCAGAGTATGAGCACCCTCCCAAGGGGATATTGGAGTTGTGGGAGAGGACTCAGGTGGAATGGAACAATATACCAGCTGAGGAGTGTCAGAAGTTGATTGAGAGCATGCCTAGGAGGGTTGAGGCAGTGCTTAAAGCAAAAGGAGGCTATACCAAGTACTGATATCCCTTAGATACCCCTCACTTTTCAAAAGTGAATAAACGTGTGCAATGATGTACCTGTTTTATAATTGACATATCTCAAGGACTACTGCACCAAATCACATGACCCTGGGACCATTTTGTAGCTGGGGGTCAGTGCTACCATCTATCTCACCAAGGCTAAGCAGGATTCCCATGCCTCATGGTGCTACACTGGACTTAGTACAAATCAGCCAAACATTGCACACATTTTTTCACTCACTGTAGTTCAATATGTTCTTTAGCTAAACATTTTCTGTTTTTGTCATCATCTTCAATTGCCATTTTTATTGAAAGTCTGTTGTTGTATTTTTTGTGGAAATTGTCCCATGGTGGGATGGAGAAGATGTCAATATGTGGGATGTGGGGTTCTGACAGGCTAGCTAGGTTCTGGAGGCAGGTGGATTTGATCTTTCTGTGAGGTCGATGTGGATCATGGGGTTTTTTACTCAGGGGGAGGCACTGCAAGCATTTCACAATTTTTCATCCCAAAATATGCTGAAAAAATTGAAAAAAGAGATACTCTTTTATTTCAGCTGTTTTCAAAGAAAAAAGGTGAATATAGTGTAATGTTTTTCTTTGTCTTTTCTGCCAAAAAACATGAATTAATGGTAATGCCCATTAGGTTCTTCACTAATGGGTATTAGCATCAATCAATGTTTTTTAGTAAATCATGCAAAGAAAACAAAGCATTATTATTGCCTTTTCTCTTTGAAAACATGTGTCAAAAAAGAGTATCTCTTTCTTCAATTTTTTCAGCATGTTTTCTCAAGAAAAATTGTGAAATGCTTGCAGTGAGGGGAGGGGCATGGTCTGGTGGGTTGTATCCTCTCCATGTTTGAGGGAGTTGCATAATGACAGGGTTGTTACAGGGCAGTTTATGCAAGCAGGTCACATAGTTTCTGTTGATAGCATTAAGGTAAAATGGGATTGGTGGGGTTGCACTCTCAATTTTGAGTGCTCACATCAGAGTGATCCAAAAGGCAGTGCAAATATGATGTAGGCACTTGTTTTGCACAATGGAGAGTTTATTGGCCAGGAGTTTTTGTCCAGTCCACCAGACTGGGCTTGCACATGTCATAATTGTAGAAAAGGGCTGTAGGCAGCCTCAGTAGTGACTCAACTACTAGATATATTGATGTACCTGTAGGCAGCTACAAGGTATCAGTAAGTAGTCTAATATGAATAATATGTAGGCTTACCCTCAGTAGTGACTCAACTACTGAGGGATTAGTACCAAAAGTGTAGTACTAAGTGCGCTCTAAGCGCTTATGTAATCACATGAAACTCGCACCAAAATAAGGTATCACACAGGGGTGATTCAATCTCCAACAATAATGCTATGGATACATGCATTATAGATAAGACAGAGACAGGACTGATGAGACCTCTGACTGTGTTGGCAAGCATTGTCACTCCAGTTGCAATGTGTTGTGCCTTCACCATGACCATTTGTACATGCTTCCAAAATGATAGTTTGGAGTCAAACCATATGCCCAGCCATTTTACCAATTCTGAGTGACTGATGCAGTGGGAGGTGTTGTGGTACATTAAGTTGATGTGCAGGCATGTTTCTTTGTGGCACCATGAGAAGTGGATAAATTCTGATTTGGAGAGCTCTATTGTAAGGCTGAGGTCCTCTAGTATGCGGGTGACCATGTGGAAGCTGTCTCGTAGGATGGAGACGTTGAGATCTAGGCTTAGCGATGAGGCATAGATGTTGCTGTCATCTATGTATCCTAGCAGGGCCACTGGTGCCACTTTGTAGGTGGGGAGTCCGAGGGGGATGATGCGAGTTGATAGCCTTTGGTGGAACTCTTCATATAGTGAGCTGGCATAGACAATCAAAAGCACAGGGGAGATTGGGGAGCCTTGCAGGATACTGTTGGTTACCAGGTTGGATGGGGAAAGTTTGCTGTGCAGGCAGATTGCTGCTTCATGTTCTGCTAGAAATGATGTGACCCACTTGACCATTGGGATGGGGAGGTTTTTCTGGTGCAGAATGCTGGCCAGTTTGGCATGGTTGACAAAATCAAAGTACCCCTTGATGTCAAAGGTCAGGCATGAGGTGACAAATCCATGGTTGCAGGCTGCTTCGATGTCATTTATAAGCATTAGTGCAGCATCTACTGTAGAGCTGCCAGGGTGACCACCAAATTGGGTCAGGGGAACCAGTCTGTAAGTGTGGATCCATGAGGAGAGGTGGCAGGCCATGACTGCTTTGAGGACTTTTCCCAGGCATTCCTCCAGTTGGATAAGTCAGTATGCTCTGGGGTTGGAATAGTCCAGCTTGCCTGGTTTATGCAGGGCAACTGTGATGGTTTTATGCCATATATGGGGGTGGAATCCCATATTTGCACAGTGGGAGATGAGGAGGTAGATCAGGGTGGCATCTGCTTGCCAGGCCAGGCATAATGCTGAGTAAGTGATCTGGCTAGGTCCAGGTGCTTTTTTGCAGCTTGGGGAGAAGATAGTGTGTTGGACTTCAGAATATGTTACATGGGGCCAAGGGATGTTGCTAGGATGGGGATCAGTGAGGTTGACCTGTTCTACTCAGAGTGCTGGTGGGTGTTGGAAGAGCACTTCTCTAAGGGTATTGCATTTCTCCTGGTGAGTGATCACTTCAGGTCTATTACAGCCACAGCTGATGGCTGGGGTTGGGTATTGATGGACACCCTTGGGCCATTTTGTGAAGTTCCAAACTTCATTTGGGTTGGTCTTCTGCAGCTCCTCTTCCACCCACTTCTTCTTCACCTCTCTAACTTTCCTTTTGAACCAATTGTGAGCTGTTTTGACATGTCAAATAGTGTCCAGGTCTGTGTCACCTGTGATTGAGCAAAAAGTCACTGCAGCATGACAGATGTTTTGTATGTCCTGGAGGCAGATGGTTAGGTCATTGGACCACCATGGTTTTGCATGTCTGCTATCCCTGTGCACAGGGATGTGTGCTTTTGTTGCAGCAGTAATGGCATTCTGAAGTTCATTAGCTGCAATTTTGAGAGATTGAGTGGAAGGGTACTTGGTTGTCACTAGTTGGTCAAAGATCCACTGTCTCTCATTGATCTGAGCAGTGTATGTGGCTTTCCATGCAATTCTCTTGTCCTTGTCCACATCTTTCCACTTGTACTTCTGTGCAGTGATGTTGTCGACAGGGAAGCTTGCCTGGTCTATGGACCAGGTGAGGGTGAAGTGATCTGAATCACATGATAGATCTTGATATGCCAAATCATGTCTTTTCCTTTTTGAACAAATCCCTTTCTTTCTCTCCGATTGTACACGCGACGTGTCTCTCGATGCTTACATGGCATTATGCTTTCTCCTTTCAGATGCTTACTATATGCCATCCCTTGTATGGCCTCCCCTCCTGATCGGGCAATACCGATCGACATGACTCATGCTTATCTCTTCTATTTCTCCTGCAACAAGTCACCTTCCCTTTTTTTGGACTTCATTCCCTTTTACGTATTTCCCCTTTACCCCGGACCTATAGTTGGTACGCAGGCTGTTCCCTCTATCTCTGACTCAACACATCTTTGTTCTCATGAGCGCATCCTCTATGTGACTCACCCAAAGGTCACCAAACAGTCTTAGGTAGTATATATACACCTAGGGACCCACCTGTAAACCCCAACTTTTAGCTACCTTGCAACCAGGATAGCATCTTCTCTGAACCCTCAGAACTGCTTGCTTGGCCAAGAAGGGGTAAAACTATTAAGCCCTTGAGGTTAACCCTGGAGATATCACAAGCGCGCTGATTGCTCCCCAAGCCTCAGTGCCAACACTTGTCGCTTTCGGTGGGTGAGATATCCCAGTGTGTAACAAAAGCTAAAAGTTCCTTCTACCAAAGTAAACGAACTTCTCGAGAACTTCAGCTTAGCTCCGAAGTCTTCCTAGGTCGACAATCGTCCCTAGTGAAGTCTCGAGTTCCCCAAACACAATCACCTCAACGTGTCTTCTCACCAAGGCACACCACTCGATCCTCAGAGGCCACCCTCTGTCGCAGGATCAACAACCTCTTCTAAATTCTGACCCCCAGTTCCCTCAAGAAAGGAACAAAAGCAGAAGGAATGACCACCATCTTCTGGAACATCTGCTTTACCCCTCAAGAGAGAACATTCCTCATCTCGCTTCCACCCCTATCCCCCAGAAGAGAGATCCCCCGTTGCCACGAAACTGGATCCTTTGCATATCCCAGGATCCTTGACCCACTGGCAACCTTCCCTCAAGGACTTCAAGTCCACCCCAACCCCATCTTTCCTCGAAGGAGCAAAAGGAGTCTTTGCAGCCTTTGGACTAGCAGGTCCACCTGCAGGAGAAGACCCTTGCTTCACCACACCCCAACAGCCTAAGGAGGAAGAGGAGAACTCTTCGCTCGGAGGCGACCTATTTCAAGAAACACAACCCTTACAATACTGTGACATCAAGATGTTGGAAGACCCATTTGGATCGCAATCGGAAGTACCAGTCACTGATCTGGTGAGGTGGTACCAGGAGAGGTATTCATCCACAATGGACTTTACCATCCCAACTAAACCCACAGACCCTGGAGGCTCTAGAGGAGGTCCCGAGGAGAAAGGAAAGGGACGTGACTCTAACTCTGGAGAGGGGTCAGCAAAGGAACTCAGCCTGAACCATCCATGAGAGTATGATGGCAACCATGCCACATACGATGCCTGGCTTACATCAAACAAAACTTACCTGGGCATCAACTCTCACATATACCGAACAGCCAAGCAGAAGATTGGCTTCACCCTCTCCTTCATGATGAAGGGCTCAGCACAAGCCTGGGCAGAGAATTATGCCAAGAAATCATTGCTGCTCGACACAGTTCATATCATGGACACATGGGCAGGCTTCCTAGCGAAATTAGACCAGATGTTCAAAATCGGAGACATATCTCAAATGGCGCTGCTCAAGCTATCAGCCATTAGACAAGGAACAAGAACCTTGGAAGAGTATACGACCGATTTTCTGAATGCGATGAACAGGGCGAAACTTTCCAAGACAAGCCCCGAAGCCAGAGTCTTCTATGGAAGAGGGCTCAGGGCCAAGCTTAACGAATGGATCCTCAAAACAAACACCTGCCCGACAACGCTGGCAGAATGGATCCAGTCGGCTACAGCTGCGCAAACGGTGCTCTCACAACTTCGCTTGTTCACTGGTTGGCAAACCAAAGAAGATCGATGCATCCTGGGACAAAGACCTATGAGGTCCCACTATAACCGAGCACCTGATAGAGATCCATATGTGATGGACCACCAGCAAAATTCTGGTGGACCTTCTAAACGGTCCTGGAACCAGAAAGGCAACTCACGATCATGGATCAGAGAGATCACGTGCTGGGGATGCAACGAAACCGGACATCGAAGGGCTGAGTGCCCAAAGGAGAAAAGCCCTGATCAATTGGATCACCGTCAACGAATCAGGCAACTTCTTGAAGAACTGGAGAAAGACGAAGAAAGAGACATGGTGGGCGTCCACACGCTCACCAACGACAATATCCAGAACAACAAGAAGGATTTTTGAAAAGCTCCCCCGTGGCTGCACAGGGAGGAGTTGGACAATTTTCTATCACTTCGGCTCGCCCAATATGGACTGCTAAATCTACTTCTGTAGAGACAGACTTTGAGCAATCGAAAATGGTTTCAAATTCCTCATTGTTTGGGTCCATGTATTTGGTCAACTAGGAAGATGCAGAAATCAAAGCCATGATTGACAGTGGCACAGAAGTCAATGTCATTCACCCCCAGATTGTTGCAAAATACAATCTAAAACGAACTCGGGTCAAACATCCTTGGACAGCAAGAAGGTTCAAAGGGCCGAGCCGGCAGAAAGTGACTCATATCTGCACCTTCAATGCCAGGGTCTTTCACAAACTTGTGAAAGTCCATGCCTTTGAAATGGAGCTGAAGTCTCGTGAAGACGTCCTGCTAGGGATGCCCTTTTTGGCCAAGTATAATCCAATATTTGACTGGAAGAAAAGGAAGATGATCAGGTTTGGAGACCCTTGTCTCCGGGAAATAAACCTATCATCTGATGAAGAAGACTACGAAGATGAAGAACTCATAACACTGAGAAAAACCTCTATATCGACTCAACTAGAAGCGGCCATCCAGAAAGAGGATGTCACACTCCTGAAGTGTTACCAGAAATTTGCAAAGGTCTTCTCCGAAGAAGACACTCCTCTACCCCCACGTTGCCCGTACCTCGACCATGAGATCAAAACGACGGACGACTTCAAACCAAAGAAAGCACCGATTTATCCCCTTTCATGAGAAGAACTCCAAGCACTGGACAAGTTCCTGGAGGAAACCTGAATGCAGGAAAAATATGAAAATCCAAATCCCTGCAGGCCTTGCCAGTATTCTTTGTCGGAAAGAAGGACAGAAAGAAGCAGCTAGTGCAAGACTACTGTGAACTTAACAAACATACGATAAAGGACTCCTACCCTTTACCGGATGTCAAATCCCTCCTAGACCAACTGGCTGAATCGAAATATTTTGCCAAATTCGATATTCGCTGGGGATTCACCAACATCCAAGTAAAGGAGGGTGATGAGTGGAAAGGAGCCTTCATCACCCTGCGAGGACTCTTCGAACCAACGGTCATGTTTTTCAGGCAATGCAACTCCCCACTGACTTTTCAGTGGTATATGGAGACCACATTTGCTGACATGATCTATTCAAAGAAACTTGTCATCTTTATGGATGATGTCACGATCCACATGAAGACAAAAGAAGAACTTTATCGGCAGGTAGAAGAGTTCCTGGCAATTGCCCTAAAGGAGGAACTGCGACTAAAAATCTCGAAGTGTACCTTCGAGACAGAAGAAGTCAAGTTCTTGGGCTTCCTAATTGAACAAGGGAAAATCAAACCTTCGGAAACCAAGCTCACAGCAATCAAGGATTGGAAAACACCAAATAACCTGCACGAGTTATGACAATTCCTTGGATTCTGCAACTTCTACCGACAATTCATTCCCTCGTTCTCCCAAATTGCCATTCCTCTTCATCACCTCTCAAAGAAAGATGCCCCATACAAGTGGGACATGGAGCAAGCCAACACTTTTGAGCGGCTTAAGCAAGCGCTGTGCTCCCAGCCAGTTCTGTGACTCCCAGACTTCTCCAAACCATTCACACTCTTCACTGACGGCTCGGCCGTCGGCACAGGAGCTGTCCTCTGCCAGCAATTTGAGGATGGGGAACTCCACCCTTGTGCCTACCTCTCAAGAAGTCTGGTAGGAGCTGAACAAAATTATCAGGTGTATGACCTGGAACTCCTCGCCATCGTGCGAGCCTTCAAAGAGTGGCAACATTACCTCATCTCCCCTGTCACTGCAAGCATTTCACAATTTTTCTTGAGAAAACATGCTGAAAAAATTGAAGAAAGAGATACTCTTTTTTGACACATGTTTTCAAAAAGAAAAGGCAATAATAACACTTTGTTTTCTTTGCATGATTTACAAAAAAACATTGATTGATGCTAATACCCATTAGTGAAGAACCTAATGGGGATTACCATTAATTCATGTTTTTTGGCAGAAAAGACAAAGAAAACATTACATTATATTCACCTTTTTTCTTTGAAAACAGCTGAAATAAAAGAGTATCTCTTTTTTCAATTTTTTCAGCATATTTTGGGATGAAAAATTGTGAAATGCTTGCAGTGTGTTGCCCCCACTATGGTGTATACCGATCACCAAAACCTCACCTACTATCGGTCACCGCAGCAGCTTAGTCGAAGGCAAACATGCTGGGCAGCTTTCCTTCAAGACTTCCCTGTTCAACTAGCACATAAACTGGGTAAACTAATGACTATCCCGGACTCCCTTTCCCGACGCCCCGATTACACTGCTGATCCTTCCCCAATGACTATGGTCCTACCAGATTCATTGTGGCTCGAAGGGGGGGTGAAACTCCCGTTTAAACCCTTGGAACCAGCCAAAACCCTTTCAAAACCGACCTCTACCAATGCACACAAGCTGAAGGGAAAGGAAAGGAAAGGAGAAGCCCCACTTACACCTCGAAAACCTCAAGAAAAGAGCCAGACCCTTTCGTCATCACTCCCTTCCACCCACACCTCCAATCTCACCAACAAGTCGTCCAGCAATGTATGACGGTTGGATAGGGGAGTGTATGCGATTTCTCAAGAACTATTCAGCAAGATATGAGAATCGACACCGAAAGACGAGACTCTTACCATGAATGATAAAATAAAAGAGGAGAACGATCAAACCAAGCGACACAAAGGTCGACTCTACATTCCTCCTCCCCTCCGACGCGAGTATCTCCGGGATAATCATGATCTAGCAGCAGCTGGACACCCAGGAGTGAAAGCAATGATATGCAAGATGAAGAACGAAGTCTGGTGGCCTGGAATGTGGAAACAGGTACAAGAGTACATAAAGGGATGCCCTGGCTGCCAAGCCAATAAGGTCATCACTCACCCTCTCACGCCTCCCATCACTCCCAATGACATGGCAAGAAACCCCTTTCCATTCAAACAAATCTCCATGGACTTTGTGACAGATCTTCCGGAGTCAGAAGGATATGACTCCATCCTTACCATCGTGGACCAGGGACTCACCAAAGCAGTAGTCCTGGTTCCATGCAACAAAACATGCGATTCTGTCGAGTTGGCAAATCTCTTTCTACGCAACGTGTACCCCTGATATGGCATCCCAGACGCCGTGATATCGGACAGGGGTTCACAGTTTGCCTCCACTTTCACCACCAAACTCTACGAAGCCCTAGGGGTTCAGCAAAAACTCTCTATGGCCTGCCACCCTCAAACCAACAGAGAAAGCGAACGCGTAAACCAAGAGATCGAAACCTACCTATGGATGTACTGCGACGCACGACCAGAGGCTTGGGCTTGGTATCTACCACAAGCCGAGTTCGCACACAACTCCAGGGTCCATTCCGTTCATAAACAAACACCCTACTCCCTCCTCTATGGATATGACCCAGTGCCCTACCCCTCTGCATCGAGCCCAACAGATGCGCCCGCAGTCGATGATCACATGCAACAACTGGCCACCAATTGGGACTCAGCACTTCTAGCTCACAAAGCTGTGCAGGAAGCAATGCGCGCAAGAAGCAAGGGACCTTACACTGCCCCAAAAGAAGGAGATCTAGTCTGGCTAGATGCCTCCACTCTAAAAAGGGACGTCCCGAGCGTAAAGCTGGCACCCTGACAGGTCGGGCTGTTTGAAATTACGAAAGTAATTTCGCCCATGGCTGTTCGGCTCAAGCTCCCTGAAACATGGTGGGTACATCTGGTATTTCACATGTCACGGATCTACCCTTTCGAAGAAAATGACAAATATGGAAGAGCCGAAATGCCACCCCTACCAGACCTAATCAACGACCTCCCCGAATGGGAAGTCGAGAATATTCTCAAACACCAAGTCATGGGCTCAAGAAGGAAAGAAAAAGGATGTGTCTCTGCGCCCAAGAGGACGTCCAAACAAAAAACCTACCAATACTTGGTCAAATGGACCAGGTATGGACATTCCTCGAACACCTGGGAGCCAGAGGAAAACCTATATAATGCCCTCGAAATCCTCCACTCCTACCAGAGACACAACCGACTCCCCCTCACACATGGCCCATGAACACAACTCTGAACACAATTCCTCCTTCGACAAATTTACCCTATCAGACTGCAAGAACTCCCATGTCGCCTTCTCCAATGACTACGACTTTTCTGCCTCTCCACCACCTCCCCCGCTACAGCACCTACCAGCAGATCAAAACATCACAGCAATTCAGGAACACTGGGACCAGGTCACCACCAGTGCACCAGGACCCATTCCGAACCCCCACTCTGCATTCACAGTTCATTCGCTCTCCCTCACCAAGGGGAAGCGAAGGGCCAGAATCGCTAAGACCACCCCCTACCCATCTGCCTTACCTGAAAGACCCTACCTTCCCCTCGGCTCCTATTGGTCGTGCCATACCCCTACCTCCAAGCACTGCTCTTCCCCAGTCTCCCAAACTGCTGATGCTGAGGCAGCTGCTTCCCACTCGACCCCTGACGCACCCCCTTCAACTGTCACCCCAAAACTCACACAGCGACAGACTGCATCCAAGGTCGACTCCCCCTCCGAGACCAAGGCATGCCTGGTACCCTTGGTGGAACAACTCCTCCATATTCTGCGGGTGCTCGAGAACTTCGAGCACTGGGACTCACTTGGCTGGAGAGCAGGCGAACACCATGACCGCCTACGGATGCTGTCTCAAATCTACAGAGGTTCAGAATTCATAGCAGCATGCATCCCTCAACTTTTCACCACCACTGAAGGCATCGCTGGGCATGTCACCTGGAAGGTTGACTTGGACCTCTTCATGGGTGACAACATAGACGATGTCAGAGACATTCAATGTGCTGTAGTGAACCTGACCTACCTTGAGTTCGGAGAACACCTATGGCAGTCCTTTCAAGACTTTCGCCCCAGCTCTGCTCAAGCCATTGACCCAGCATCAGCTCTCAGATGCGACAAGGGCAAGAGCACAGAATCTTCTGGACTTGAACCTACTCTCGCAGCGAAACAAGAAGCGGATCTTCAGTTCAGCAGACTATCTCCACCAGTGTGGACAGAAGATCGGCCAGAGAGTAGTCAACCAGGAGGACTGGACATGGGACGAGCTGCAATGCCTTGTGGAGCTGGCCTTGAAAGGGAACCAACGAGCCCTAGCTCATCTTCAGATTCAAGCGACAGCACTTCCACATATGGACTCGACGACGACATCGCCTCCCACAGACACTCTGTACAGCTCGAAGGAGTCAAGGTCCTCCTCGACCACACAGCCAGTCTCCTTGCCGAGCGATCTCTTGGTGGAGATGTCAGCTATGTCGACTGGAAGAACTTCCTCCATTCAGCCTACTTCAATTCAGCCATACAAGCTTTATGCCTACCCTATGCCCTGAACGCATGTTCCCCTTTCCCCCTCCCCCACCTGACTAGCTCCTTCCTCGTTGTCCCCTACAATGACGACCTCCCAAAGACTCTGTCGGGTCGGCTTCAGGTCGACTGGAGCAGCCCTTTCTGGGGCATGCACTGCTACAACTGTACCCGACTAGGCCACATTGGGTGTGCCAATGGCAGAGGATCCCACTGGACTCACCTGGGGACAGTGCTGCCCAGGACTAGACCAGGACGGTATTGTCATCGTCAGTCCCCCACCAATCCCTCCATCCTCAGATGAGGCAACCATTAAATTTTCCCCTGACTTGCAGTCGAGCTCCCGACTTAAAATCAAGCCCACCCCAAGAAATCCACTCGCCTCTCTGGTGCTTTGGCCTTGAGAGGGGGGTGATGATATGCCAAATCATGTCTTTTCCTTTTTGAACAAATCCCTTTCTTTCTCTCCAATTGTACACACAACACGTCTCTCGATGCTTATGCGGCATTATGCTTTCTCCTTTCAGACACTTACTATATGCCATCCCTTGTATGGCCTCCCCTCCTGATCAGGCGATACCGATCGACGTGACTCACGCTTATCTCTTCTATTTCTCCCGTGACAAGTCACCTTCCCTTTTTTTGGACTTCGTTCCCTTTTACGTATTTCCCCTTTACCCCAGACCTATAGTTGGTATGCAGGCTGTTCCCTCTATCCCTGACTCGACGCATCTTTGTTCTCACGAGCACGTCCTCTATGCGACTCACCCAAAGGTTGCCAAACAGTCTTAGGTAGTATATATACACCTAGGGACCCGCCTGTAAACCCCAACTTTTAGCTACCTTGCAACCAGGATAGCATCTTCTCTGAACCCTCAGAACTGCTTGCTTGGCCCAGAAGGGGTAAAACTATTAAGCCCTTGAGGTTAACCCTGGAGATATCACAAGCACGCTGATTGCTCCCCAAGCCTCAGCGCCAACACTTGTCGCTTTCGGCAGGTGAGATATCCCAGCGTGTAACAGATCTTGGTCTACCCTCCAGTTGCTGACTACTTCCTTCGTGATTGCAGTGTGGTTGGTGAACATGAGATCGAGGGTGGACAGCAATTGTCCATCATGAGAGAAGTATGTAGGTTTGCCCTTTTCATTAAGCATTACTAAGCCATTCTCAACAGTCCAGTCAACCAGAGCATCTGCCTTGGTGCTTGGTGGATGGTCGTCTACAGACCACAGTGGGTGGTGCAGGTTCCAGTTGCCTGAGACAACTGTGGGTAGATTGATTGGGAGCATCATATTTACTAGACAGTTGAATGTCCAGGACTGCAGATCATCGCCAGCTCTCTGATTGTATACATTCACAATGATGACTGGGGAATGTGGGGGTTGGTCTATCTGTAGTATCTGAATGTCCACATCTGTGACTAAATCTGAGCATAGTGTAACAGTAAAATCGTTTCTATGTCAGATGTAAGCCATAACTCTCGGTGTAATGTTGTCAGGGATGGGTTGTAGTGGTAGTATGGGTGTCCATCCAGGCCCCACTACTGGGCCTTTTTGATTATTCCCTATATTTCCAAACCAAGGTTCCATTAGTAAGATGATGTTGAAGTCATAAATGGCACAGTTGAGTAGAGCATGGCAGACAACATTACATCTGTTTGTATTCAGTTGGATGATTCATATTGGGCCTGTGAGGTTTCTTCCTCTCATGTGTGGGTGTTCCTATGGGTGGGTGGGCATGTGTGGTGACCTCCAATTGGACCTGTTCTGGTTGTGCCCAAAGTGACCTGTCTCACAGGGCAGTTAGTATTGTCAGCAGGGTGGTCACTGTTGCAGTTTGCACAGTGGATAGGGATGTGAGCACAGCCCTTCTGAGCTTTGGCTGTGTCAGGGCATTCATTGCAGACGTGTGAGTCTTCCTTGTGGGGACCTGCACAGGTTCAGCATTTGGGGGAGAGTGTGCATCTTGCAGTGAAGTGCTCGTAGGACCAGCAAATAGTGCATTGTTTGACAGGTTTGGTGTCTTGGTACCATTTGATAGTGGTGTATTTCCTGAACATAAATGCACCTCCCACATTGAGTAGGAAGTCGACCTCTTCCTGTGAAGAGATGGTTGGTACAATTGAGGAATGTACCTTTTGCCAGAGTGTTTCTGGGTGTGCGATCCACCAGGGGGGTTCCATAAGTTGGATTCCAGCCATGCATGGGTTTTGAGTCTTTAGTTTGTCCTCTAGCTCTGATGCAGATTGGCCATGGAAGTCATTTATGTCCTGTATGTCCTGGATTTCTGATTTACCTGTGTCCACACCATGGACCAGGACTCTGTGCCACTTCTTGTCTGGTCTCACAGTCCATCCATCCAGGGCACGTTGGTCAAGCAAGGTCTTTGCAATTTCTTCATTGTGGGGTAAGAGATCTTCAGCTGTAAATGACAGGTGAGCTATGATGATACAGTTTCCTTTGTCATTCCATTTGACCGCAACTACCGAAGCTTTGGTCTTGTGTTTGAGGGTCTCATTGATCATGTCTACAATATCCTTGCCAGAGAAGCATTGGTCTGGAGGTGGGGGGGAGACTGGTTGGATGATGAGTCATGCAGGATGGTGGTGAGTCATAGGGTTGTTTAATCTTCTGGTCTCTAGCATGGGGTTTGGGTGGGATTGTGTAGAGGCTCTAGGTTGAGGTTTGACAATGGGGCCAGTAGCAAATGAATCCTTTGGTTTCTGAGTGGCAGGTTGGTCAGCGTGGGAGCATTTGAGGTTTTCGACCTCGCAGGTGAGCTTCATGAGAATGGAGACTATTTCTTGGTTAGAGCTCAGGGTGGGTTGGGATACCATGTGGTGGGAACCCACAACCTTCTCACAGATTGACTTAGCTTTGTCCTTTAGGTCATCTGGGAAAAAGGCATGGTCAGAGATTGCATTTAGCACATAGAGGGCCCTATCCAGTGCATGCCCGAGTTCTTCCATTGCTTCCTGGTGGGTGAGGCCCGGGTCTGTTGTGGGGTGTTGTGGGTTGTGACATGTATCCTCGAACTCTTCTAAAGTGTCTTCCATGTTTTCATTGTAGTCTGTCCATGCTATGTGATTGTCTTTGCGTTGGTGGATTATTGGCCTGCTGAGGGAGTAGTGTTCTAGGTAGCGTTTGGACACTCTACGGGGAGGGGGAGAGTTGGGGGGTGAAGGTGCGGGTCTCTTTCCTGAATTGATATTAGTTCGCGCTGCTGATCTGTTCTGATCTCGTCTCGGGGGATCTTTGTATTGTGGGGGTCTGTTAGTGGTCTGAGGATGGTTGGGAATACGTCTGTTATTGCTCTCCATATTGTCTCTAACGCCAGCTGGAGTACACGTTTGACCGTGGGAATCTCGCAGATGGTGATGGAACAAGTCAAAGGAGCCCAATCTGCCTGCAGAGTCTGCAAGCTCGGCCATGAAACAATTCTGCCCCCCGACACTACCCTACGACACCGTGAGAATTTTTACTAAATATCGTCGATGGCCGTCGGATGTAATAGCTGGTGATGGACCGGCTAGGTCGGCACACGAAGGAAGACGAGGGATAATACCGATACGCTTCTCCATGTAATACGAGGTGCCAGTGACTTGAAAAAAAAAGAAAGAAAAGAAAAGATCTATTACTACCGCCATCGAATGCGCGGTGAGAAGCAGGCCAACTCCTTTCTATATCGTGCACGTTGCCGTCGAAGGCTGCCCGGTGCCCGCTCATCGAGGCAATATGGCATTACAGCAGCTTACAAAATGATTGGCACAACGCGTCCAAAAATCAGCGGTTCGACCTGGCCGAACTCCGCACGCCGTGCACCAATAGCAGGAGGATAATCTCCACAGCACCTCGCATGAAATCCATTTTCACGCAATATCTGATCACGTGAATCGTGGCTTTCGAATTCGACGCCGACTGCGCATGACCTTCGCGTCTTCGATGTGCAGTATTCCGACGAGTATGAACCCGGCCATGTCAAGTGAGGTTCACCATGACATAAGTAAGGTCAAAGGGCCGTACGACGCACGATGCGGAATTCAGCTCAAAACTTTTCGTCGACGTCGAAGGGGCTGCCAACGACTTCTGTTTAGGGCGCTTCCAGGGTCAGGACCAACTGATTGATTGGATCGTTTTGGGTCTAGACCGCCTCGTACTGTGCACCCCGTGCCAACGGTGCAGATCGTGTAAGCAATTGGCGTAATTAGGCAGTACATTCGTGCGGTGTCCCTTGAGTCCATATCTCCGCCCTTACACCATACTCAATCGCTGTACTTGCTCAATAAAATAGGATAAGTATGATGAAGCTACGTGGAGTCTACCCGGTTCACGCTAATGCCCTCTCTCTGGTCTCGCTTTACCCATGTCAAGTCTGCTAGCGATCCTGACGCTGTCGAAGAGGCTGCGTCTCAGAGCAGTGCCAAGCAAGCGGGTGTTGTTACCCTAGATACCACAGAAACTGAAAGCCCCGGCGGCCTCTCCCTCACAGAAGGTGTGGCCTCTTCCATTGTCCCACCTACCGACTACTCAGCTCTAAACAGGCTCAGCTGGCGGCCTGGGTCGTCACCTCGGCGTTGTCTCCTGCACTCTTCTCATCATAGGACGTATCATCGGTACAGGCATCTTCTCAACTCCCTCTTCCATTCTCTCGAGTACTGGCTCTTTCGGCGCGTCCCTCCTCCTCTGGTTGCTCGGGTTCATCCTATCCTTCTGCGGCCTATTCATATGGCTCGAGTTTGGCACCATGTTCCCAAAGAGTGGGGGGGAAAAGGTGTATCTGGAAGCAGTCTATACCTGACCGAGATATCTAGTGACCATTATCTTTGCGGCGAATGCAATATTACTGGGATTCACTGCAAGCGGTTGCATAGTACGTCTTCATTTCTTATCCAAAATGCCATTACCCGACCACTCGCACATTACGATTAGGTGTTCGTAAGCAAGTACGTCCATCTGAGATATGCGTGCTCCCCCTCATACCCTTCCTAGCATCCTTGTCGCAGCAGGCAAGACAGCCACGACGTGGTCAGAACGTGGTATCGCTCTTGGAGGTGTGTATTCTCTGTTGGTGTCTGTTATCTGACCGTGATCTGAATCTTTCCCAGTCATCTTCTTTGCCACCGTCCTACATGGCTTCACGCCACAGACTGGCGTGCGCATCATGAATGTGCGTACTGTAGATTCCGACTCTAATCTCTACTCAACAACCTCACAACCCAGATTCTTACCGCCCTTCAAAATCGCTATCCTTGTCTTTATTGTCGTATCAGGCTGGGTAGTCTTATCTGGCAAGACGAATATCAAAGACCCATATGCTAACTTCCGCGACACGTTCGTGGTAGCTCAACGAGTAGTAATAACGTGTGTCCTTTCTCACACTCTTTTTGCTTTCTACAGCTTATTCTTCTCGCTTCCCGAACATACTTCCTCTTTCTTTACCCCCATCTCAAACCCCACGAATGCGAAATGCCCACGTACAAGGGTCCGACAATCGATTACAGTACGCAGCAGCCACATTTTAAGTCCTCGACGCTTACGCCGGCTGGTCCAACGTCAACTACGTCCTCAACGACGTCCGAAACCCCGTACGAACGCCTTAAAATTGCTGGCCTGCTCGGGCTAGGGTATATGTACGTTGCTATATATCCTTGCAAATGTAGCCTACTTCGCTGCTGCG
>JANFAE010000599.1:0-54726 GCA_024613145.1 Pisolithus marmoratus | reverse complement strand
TAGTTACAAATCCCAGAAACCTACTGATCACTTCTAGCCACACAACGATCGCATAGACGACAATGCTTTGAGCGAAGAGGTTTCTTTGCCTATAGGAAATAGCTGAGGATCATTGAGGTTGCGGTAGCGACATCTACAACATACCATGCACTGTATGCAGAAGGTCTGCCCATTAAGTCGTCCTTCTGAAGCAAGGTCCTCAATAATCTGCAACAATGCCAATTTCTCGATGACCATAGATACTACAAACGGGAGTGCTTACAGCCTTGAGTTCTCCGTCATTGACTGGACGAGGACATGTGCCAGGATCGAGCATAATGGCTCGGAAGAAATTATACACACAGAGACCCATATTCAGTGCGAAAGCTAGATGGACGAACGGATGGTTTGGAGATTCTGATGGCATAAATAAGTAGCGAACCCTAGCATTCGGCGGAAGTAGACTTACTTGTAACTAATCTTGTGAGCCAGGCATAACCAACCCACATCATCGAACCCGCAATGATACCGGCAAAATATGGACTTTGGTTAACAGTCTCCACGTATGAATCTTTGTTCAAGAGGACACGGGTAACAATCTACTCGGGAAAGCGTCAAGTCATCTCGCGTAACGAAGTGATAACCCACATGGTGAAGAGCAAAAAATTCCGCCATAGCCAGTATCAACCCAGTATACCACGGCAAGATTGACAAGGTGACAAATATGATATAGAAGAATAACGCGGGCAAGAGAAAATCGCAATCCGAGTGTTTCTCTAAAGCCAGAATCAGAGGGAACTGTGCACAAACGAACAAGGCCTACCTCATTCAAAGGTTTCACCTTCTTCACGCCAAATTCATTCATGCCACCCTCCTCCATGGCACGCTTCCATGCACCGAAGCTTTTGAGTTCGACAGCCATATCTCTAGGAGTACGACCCTCGGCGTCCTTTGCATGGATGTCAGCTCCTATCTCTACAAGTCGACGAAGAATAGCTCTATTCCCTCTGACAACAGCCCAGTGCAGCGGTGTTAGACCGACATCGTCCTTAAGATTTGGGTTTGCGCCGTGCTTCAACAGCAAGTCGACGGACAATGCATCGCCCTGGTACGCTGCCCACATCAACGGTGTATGCCCTTGCATATCACGAGAATCAACATTGACGGGTTGATGAAGAAGATATAGCAGGGGCATGACGGAGGAAGAATGGGTGACGAGATGGAGAGCATTGTACCCTTGGGTGTCGGTGAAATTTGGATCTGCGTTACGGGATATCAGGAGATGGATAATGTAGAGGTATCCGTTTCGTGCGGCCCACTGCAGAGGAGTAGCTTGCAAATCACCCCCAACAGCGTCTACATCCGCACCCTGCTCTATGAGGTAACGACAAGTAGCCAGCTGGGCATTGATCGCTGCCCAATGGAGAGGCGTACTGGGGGTGAGTGTAAACGACGGTATAGTGGCAAGTTCAGCGAAACACCTACACGTTTTGACTATCTCTATCATTGACGGTTGCTTTGCCGGATTCGACCAGTTCTCGGATGGTAGCAAGGTCACCTCGCTGCGCCGCCGAAATGATCTCGGTCTGAAACGTCATGAGTGTATAGAAACTCTCGAAGTAGGGTCGCTTCGCACCACTACTGGCTGCGTCTGGCGGGGAAAGGAGAGGCTCGTTGCTAATGCTTGCTGGGTGTCTACGCTTGCTGTCGGCTCGCCCTTCTGGCCTTGTTCATTCATTGTCGTTGTGCGCTGTTGGCTGCGTGGCGGCGGCTCCGGCGCTGGTTGATGGCTGTCCGCCAATAACAGCTCAGAGACGTGACTAACCCTAATTACCTTCGTCTCAGCTAGCCCTATCACGAGGTTAGGGTTAGCACGTTAGTCCGGACTTCTCATGTTGGTCGTCGATCTGTTGGTAGTCTTCACCGTGAGGTCAGTTTCCTACGCTTATGGGTAGCATGTCAAGTTTTCTGAACGTGCTTCCTATAGCATAGCACTCTTCATAGTCTGTCGCGTGTTCCTACAACAGCGGTTGTACAGCGGTTTGCAGCACCTTGCGCCTCAACTCGAGGAACCCAGCAGCGGCCTTCCACAATCTGTTACCACACCGAAATTGAATTCGGCGAATTATTCGTGGCATTCGATTCTTGCTCAGTCTTGCTTCTCTGTTTGCTTCGTCGAATGCTGCGTCCTTTTTGCTATGCTGATGTGCCAAGGTTTTGGCCTCTTAAATCCGCAGCAAGTATCCAGCTCTTCGGGAGGTGTGTCGTGTGCTGATTGGCTATTTGACCTTCCAGGGTTAGGTTGTACAGCTGGAAAGCTTCACTTCTTTTCTTGCTAGGTACAATCATTGTTCTGGTACCTGCTTTGTTCTCCATGGTGCTTACCTACCGCGCGGGTATGTCCAATTGCGCTATCGAAGTCCCAACAGATCTAACCCCATCTCTTTCTCAGAAACACCGAACCTATTCAATGTCCGTGCCGTAACATTTTATTACCTGTGGCAGCCTTTGTTTTTGTCCTTTCCTTCATTCCTCTTCCGCCGCATTTGACATCGCATAACCCCCTGACGACAACAACCGCTCGACTCGTTGTACTCGGCACAACGATCCTCGGACTTCTTTCAGGTCTGGGCTCCGTCGATGGGGCATGGAGCGCATTCGCGCGCAAGACGTAAGTGATCCCGTGCCACTTCCTCCGAACTGTGATTTTATATCGATAGATCCGTCGCTTCCCCATCCTCAATTGCTTCTGCTGAGGTTGCCCTCGAACGAGTCAAGTCTGATTTACGTGAACGCAATCGAGATCTTGATGAGGACTACCCGTCGAAGGTTTGACGTCCGCAATGCTTCGTGGGTTTGTTGTCCCCTAAATTCAACCCAGCCACAAGCGAATGAAACATGGACATCACGTCTGACATTTAAGCGCGATACCCGTGGGTCGATTCCCTTTTTCTGAACGCGTGACGTGTGAGCTGATGATCCCCATCAGATCGCGACTCTCTACAGCAAGAAATCATTGGCTTACAAGCGTTGGAGTCCCAGATGGCGTCTCGCATTGCCACCCTCAAGCGCCATCGAGAGACGGCAGAATTTTCGGAGTCCTTTCGCGGTAAATGGCTTGGCAGGACTTGGGCGGTGTACTGCGTGTGCCGCGTTTGCAGTGTATCTATCTGATGCACTCCACCTGGTGTCCGTTTTACTCACACACTCTATAGTCCGCGATCAACCTCCTATCTCCGACGTCCTCAAGTACTGGGTCATCGTCCTACGGAGATATAATCGCACACGTTCTCGCGTACCTGCTATCACTGCTACCGTTGGATGGCGCACGGCAAACACCCCGAATAGATATACTGTCTCTTTCGAGACAAATCAGTCTAGCACTTGTCGGAGTGATCATCCTCAGCAGCATACGTGTGGTGCTGATGGGAGTGATGAGAGTAAGCAATTTCATATGATAACAATGTTCCATTCCGTTAGACAGATCTTCCATCTCTTTCAGGTCTTCCGAATAACCTCCCGTAGCATGTCAGCCTCGTTGATGCTGCTCTTCCTCTCTCAGCTGATGGTGTGTTCTTCCATTCGATCAGTGAAATAAAGCGCCTCACCCCATATTCATCACAAGGGCATATACCTCCTTTCGACAGTGGTTCAGCTGCGCACCATGTTTCCTCCATCTGCAACCCCTGACACCTCCACAAGCGGATTACCTGATGCCGCCGAAACCAACCTTCTTTCTACTCTTCCAGAATATACACTATTCGGGGGACTTTTCGACTGGTCGTTCCTGGCAGGTGCAGCGGGATGTGCACTGGTTCACTGGGCAGGGGGGTTTTTCGGCGAAAATGAGATGAACGTTTATTGAAGCACCGACTGTGAGATCCGCCACATGTATATCAGATTTTTAACACTGCATTTATCTCCCGGATTGGATATGGCCATACGGATAAGAGATACGATGGTTGACGTCAGGTACAAACCAGCTGAGCGTAAGCAAGCTACTGCTTCTCTGGACTTTTAGGGGTACTCCGTGCCGGTGACGCAGACCTGCCCATTGGAGGATAACCCACACAACGGATCTCAGAAATGATATAGTCACACTTCGAACAATCGGTGTCAACAAGGTTCTGGTCAGACGTAACTAAGACACCATGAAAATCACCAAAGAAAAAATCCTACGAAGTACATTCAAACGAGTGACAAGAAAAACTGCTTGGTCTCCAGGAACAGCCACTCATTTTTTAAGTTCCTGGAGCGCCCCATCGTTCTATGATAAGGCACCCCATACTGCCAGACCGGCGAAGAAAGACATAAGGCTTACGAGCACACTTACATACGCCGCCGTGTGTACACCAATGCGTGGAAGAATGGTGGGTGTATAAAGGGATGCAAGTGACGTGTGAATAACCAAGACAATGGGAAATGTGACGAGAAAGGGCGAATGTGACAAAACGTCGATGGGCACTCGTCCAATATTGGAGGCTGGGATGGAGAGGGGTGACCTAAGAAATGCGGCGGACAAGAGAAGGTTTAGGCCGAGAGAAAGGATGATAGAGTTGAACCTCTGCAAGCATGTAATGAAGACCGGAATTTTCTGCAAGTCGTGATTGATTGAATCAGCCGGGAGAAACACCGTTGGTTAACTCGCAGAAACTCACGATGACTGCGACACCGTAAAGTTCTTCCAGCTCCTCGCGGGCCTTAACGGCCATGAGTTTGTCGAAGTCATTATCGATTTGTGATGTGAGAGCAGCTGCATTTGGGTGCGCCTCCTCAGTTTGCAGGCCTTCGGCTTCGGCATCAGTAGGTTGTTCAAGGGATGTATGCGAGGGACCACTCCAGTGGTAAGCGTGGCCGTTAGGCTCCAGTATCGGACTTGAAGAATTTTGCTTCAACCTTTCCAAGAACTCCAGCTCCCTTCCTCGAGGTACCATGACGTCTCGGTAAAGAGAGATACCCTGGTAATCTTGCACAAGCGCCACCAAAACTTCCGCGACGTTGAGTGAAAGCCACCAAACCGTGCGGAAGGATGGATCTTGCCATGTTGGTGTGGGGGTACTTCATATAGTGGCGGACCTCGAGAATGATAAGGGACATCAGGCGTAAGAGATTGACAACCAAGGTGCTCAAGAACGTGGATACAAGACATACGAAGCCGGGTCGCAGCAGGTTCAAGGAAATGTAATAAAGAGGCACCCGGAGGAGATAAACCAGGCTAAACATTGCGGAGGACAGTGCAAGTTCTGGGATTGGCGACGGGGAGTAGGAAGGATAATGAGAAGGTGTTGAACTGGGCCAGAACAACCATGGGAGGAGGAGGATGACAGCGAACGTGATCAATGCCGTCGACGGCACCATCGTATACATTGCAAGCAACCGCTTGTAAGACCCTGTTTCGAGAGTTGGCAGGCAAAACTGGTGTACTGGCAGGAGAACCCACCAAGGTATAGACCGTTCTCCTCCAACTCCCATTCGAGTTCCTCGTCAATGTCGGCAGCATCATACTCGGCGTCGTACACCGGGTCCTGCGGTGCCTCTGTATCATCTTCCTCGGCCACCCTACCAAGGGAGCCACCGCGCCTGAGGCTCTCTGGACTTCGCCTCATCCTATGATCGTGTTCGTCGTCACTTAGGCCGCTTAGGATACTCTCGCCGTGCGAGTCCATGCGCCTCCACTGGGCTCTCCCAGCGTCAGAGTGGTCGTGGGGATCGCCGTGGTAGTCACTGCCTAACGTTCCTCGCTGGCTGGCTTCAAACTGGTCTGCCGCGTAGAGCGCTTCGTTGGGAACTCGACTGGGGTCCCTTAGACTGTCCCATCCGTAGTACGTTTGTGGTAAGACAGCGGCGACGGTCTGAGCCACTCTTCTATGCATTGCACTTCCAGTAGCGAACGATGGGTAGTCCCTGGGCAACACTACAACTATCCATCTGTATATACCACTACGCCTGCTAAAGCAGTGTACCACTCGAACGCATGCGAGAGACGTGTCCGTACCGCCCCGTCAGAACAGCCAATGAGAAGCACGGACCGTTCGTGCAAGGCAAAACATGCTGAACGCAGAAGCTTCGTTACCGTAAACCCACGGACCAGGCCACGGTAATGAGTGGGAAACATGCTGGGAATCTGTGAAAGATACACATGTTATCATCACCTATCACCTTGCAGGCGAACCTGTGACAGGATAGATGAGTACACGAGAGACAAGACAAGTCACGAAAATGATCAGATTTCGATGCATTTCAACAAGTTCATCTTTCATCTCCAACTCGTACACCGGGAGACTGTATCGAAAGACAACATTCCGTCCGCCCATCGAAAAGATATCATCAAAGAAAAGAAGTGAAATGAAAGTAACAAGGACGATACTCACACTTCTCCGCAAGTTATTGATAGGTCCTATTTGTGAAAAAAAAAAAAAAAAAAAGTTAGCACTGGATAAATAGCCGAAAGAAAAACCAAGGGAAGAGAAATCAGACAAGGCTGAAATCAATTTGGTTGTCCACTCGATATGTTCGGAATGTGGTAAAACGTATGGTATTTTGACAGTCATCACACAAGTGGTAACATGAACGTGAGACTCACCGCACTTCTGCACACGAACACGTTCAAACGACTTGCAAGCTGGCCATGAGCGAGTGAGTATTGAGAAGAAAGAATTTCAGTTCCAGCAAATATTCAGCCCATTCGATCTCCGCTTCAACCTTTCAGTGATGCCGAATTTGCCGAACCGCTATCTTATCCACTGAAGATAATTCCTCTCAATGCAGGTTACACTTGTTGACATCGACTTGGCTCTTTCTTCCTAGGAGTTAACAAGATGCAGTCCCTGTTACGATGGAGTGTCGAAAATTCCGGGAACTCGTCTGCTCCATCGCAACGAACAGACGTCGACCCGGGGCTCATAGACTATATTTTAGGGAAGCCCGATGCGCAGATAATGAAGGAAGCAATTCAGATTGCTACAGACCCATCCAAAGATGAAGATACACGAATCACCGCTTTGGATGATCTGGAAATGGTGGCGTACCTCGAACCAGGGTGGTAAACGTGGTTAACCCTACTAAAATGATTGGTTGCCCAGCTTGTGGAAAGTATCGATTAATGCCAACGGTATCGTGCAAATCCGTTCTTCCGGCGTCGGACCGGAGTTCAATCTCAATTGCCTCGCAGATCTGAAGAAGCTGAACATGTGGGAGCCGTTGCCACGGTCTTTGAGCACGGCAAGCACGACGGACCCACTTAAGATGCAGACTCTGTGGGTAATAGGAACGGCACTGCAAAACAATCCCGCAGCACAGCTTACAGTTAGTGTATATTTCATGGCTGAGCATTACTGACAACTCTCACCCCGCTATCTCTTTTCTGACCTAGTATTTGGCTCTTGATCCGCTGCCTGTGATACTGTCCTCGTTATCCCCATCCACTAATTCTGGCGAAAACTCGCTCGAAAGCCATGTATGCGCTGTCTGGCTTGCTCAAACACAACGCACAAGCAGTCCGTCAACTAAACGCGACAGGTGGATGGCATACTTTTCGCAGCGCATTGGAGGGTAAGTACGCACTAAGCCGGGCAGAAGAGGCTGTCGACCGTAGACTTCTTCTATAGATTCAGACATCAACGTTCGCCGCAAGGCAGCGTTTCTTCTGAACACCCTGCTGAATGCCAACGACTGTGGAGACCTTTGACGCTCCTTCCCGGATACATACACCTCAGCGTGCGACGGCGCCGGTGCATCCAAACTCACATGCGTCCATGGCCTCGGATCCGGAGTCAGCATCGACCACAGTTGCGACTATGGAAGCATTGCAAAAGAATCCAAGTCCGAGGGTTCATCGTTGATGGACGCTTTGATCTCCGCACTGGCAGATCCCGTGCCATTCGGGCCAGATGGAGAATGGGATAAAGATACGGAATTCCAAGAGAACCTCGTCAGGTTAGTTGCGTTGCTGTATTTATGCCATAGAGGCGATATAACCGTGATCTGTGGCCTATCCAGAATACTATACACCTTCTCTGTGCAGTGTGGTGGGAAGTTCTCTGATGCCCAGAGACACGCGCTGCGCGGCTTTTTCGGTGGCGCTGAGCGATCAGGCGATGTTTTCGGGTTAAGCAGGGAAGAATTTAGTCGGTTGAAAAGCGCGATCGCGTGAATGGAACGCTTCGCTATTACGACTTTAGTTGGCTGCAATCGTGGATCGACAAGTATCAGCCTCATAATCATTCGAATGCCCCGTTGTATTAGTCGTTGTATTAGTTATTCTTGTCTCGGTACAAATTCAAGGGTCCCATCAATGACGTTAGGTCTTTCGTTATCTGCGCTTAGGGTGCTTCTGGCTTGGAAGCACGACGACATCATACGTGGTACTTACAGTAACGCAAGCGTACTCAAAATCTTGAAATAAGCACTGTTAACCTCCCCGAACACCTCAACTCTGAGGCAGTGAAGGTATGTTATTGTTTACGACCTCGGTTTTATTGCCAGTGGTCATTTATCATTGACGATGATCGGTTGGTAAAGTTCATTATATGATTTACCCCGGCAATTTTTCGAATGTCAAAAGTCTCTGATGGGGTCTCATTAACCTTACGTGTCCAATGTCTAGCGAACAGATAGTGTCTTTCAAACCAACCTTGGTGGTGATCCAGTGTAAAAACCGAACGTGGCTTGAAACCTCTGTAGCCTTGTCGGTTTGTGGTGCACAAAATCTCTGCTAGGCATTCTGACCATCTTCACGCATTATCATGACGACCTTTCATTCTCTCTTCACGAATGATGAGCAACAGCACCACCGACCGTTGCGTGCTGGCGAATCATTGTTTTTTCCTGCTTCTGAACGTCTTGCAAGCCCGATCGGTACCCCGCTCGACTCTACATTCCAGGATTCTATTGCGTGTCAACCGATGCATTCTGATCGTCCCCATGCTCCATGGGACTCCGGGCTCAACTTATCAAGTGATCCAATAACCGCGACTGAACACAAAAGCATCGAAGAATGTGAAACTAAAGCGAAGCGGCAGCAGCGACGTCTTCGCTCTACGATGGTTGCATTCGAGTTTCTTTTTGGTTCGCTTCTCTTTCTTTATGCTTGCGTTAATCCCTGACAGCGTTGGGTGGCATGATCAGGTTTGTGGGGAGTGTATACCACAATTCGCTACTTCCTCGCCTTTTCTGCTGCTTCTGATCACACCCAACGGATTTTCGCACTTGCACTTGGCGTCGCATCTGCGACAGCCGTTGCAGCGAATATCATCTCCATTACATCACCGCTATTCCATGACCACCTTCACGTGCGCTCATGCAACCACACGCGGTTTCTCCTCAGGGCGTGTTACTTGTTACTTCTACTCTCCGCCTCCACCACCAATCTCGTGCTTGTGGCAGTCTGGCACCCGAATAATCGTTGCGAATGGGATATCGATCTTTCATGGTACACGTCGACTGTGAATACCCCGTCTACACGTTGCCACCCCACCTCGTTTGCGGTGTGGATTATCGCCGCAACCCTCAGGCAGCTTGTGACGTCTATTATAGCCGTGGGTCCCCTTGCTTCCTTAATTCCCGTTTCGAAAATGACATGCTTAAAAATTGTCAGGTATTATTTATCTATATCGCCCATGCATCCCACCTTACCAGTAGCCAGTCCCACACGCCAGCCCAAAGAAAGCTTCGATCCTACCAGCCGGCCTTCTCCTTCACGGACCCCGAGGACACCTCACCCACAGACACAACAGCCCGTTCGTCATCGACGTTGTCGACGTTTAAGCATGTGTTTACGTCTTCCTTCATACGCCCGAGTCAGAAGCAGCTCGGAAGGTCAAACTCGACGCTCGTGCGATCAAGCTCCAGTGGCACAATTGTCCCTCTCGCATCGCACACTGCCGGCGTGCCTTCCAGCCCATCTAAGGGCATATCCTCGAATAATAATACAACGCCACCTTCATGGCTAGCAAATAGCGGCACTAATTTCAACTCTAATATGAAGACGAGCATCTCCCGTTATCCTTCCTGGACGAGCACAGAAAACAATGTCAATTTCAAAATGGAAGCATGTCAGCAACTCTCGGAGGAAGGAACGCCTACGAAGTCCCCCATTCTTCGACGTACGAGTCGCCTCTGGGACTCGCAAAATGGGCTCGCTTCTCCAGCAGAGAAAACGACTCTGGAGGGAACGTCTTACCCGACACATTTTGGTAGCACGACTATGAGGGAAATTCTAAACCCCGTCGCAGGTCCCGGATACGATAGCGATGTTGAGAGGGACAGCGATCAGTCAACGACGGAATCTGAGGTCCTTTCGCACATTTACGGTCAGACCCACCTTTACCCCCCACCCGCACTACACAACCCATCTTCATCGCCGAGTGTCGGGAGCACTCACGACGAGGGAAGTAGCAGCCCAATGTCAGATACGAGCGGCGGCGAGGACGACGAATACGTTCCTATGATGGGCGGGTACGTCAGGCGCTTGTCAACCATCGAGAGCTTGGGGTCGAGGGAGGTGTCAACCCTTGCAGGCACGACATCATCTTCTATGTGGGGATCGATGTCTACGGCTGGGTCTATATGTCCGTCTATGATGATGGGATCGGCATCGTCGTCCTCATCGATGGGCGCTATTCAAGCTTGCGGACGCCCGCCTGCATCTGCACTCCATTTCTCGTCGTTGCAACTCGGGCGACCATCGTCTTCTCATGCCGCCCTATCGCTGTCAGTCCCTCCTAGCCTGGCGCCGAGTGGGAGCACGGGGACGTCTCGAAGTACCGTTTATTTGTCGGTGTCCAGCGGTAGCACCGACGACAGTGCTGGAATCCAAAAAACCATTGGCTTGGGAGCGTGGACGCACGTGAATGAGCGCGGCGAGCTCCTAGTTCCTGAGCGCCCACCGGCTTCCGGAGCATCCAGTCCGACCTCATGGGGCCACCACTATTGGACGGCCAGTAGTGGCCAAAGCGCACTCAGCAAGCAGAGTTCTTCACGAATGGTACCGGATTATTAACCCTTGTCAAAATTTTTTCTATTGCATGACCAACACAACATGGTATATGATTGCGGAATGGTGGGGAGAAAACAAGGAGAACAACATGGGAAACCGCTGTGGTGGTTCTGCAGTACCCAGGATACCGTATCCTTGATTGGGCTGGTCGCGCTGACTTAGCATGACCTTCACGACCCCCGCTCTTTTCTTTTACGGACCGGTAAACGGCTAAACTCGCTACCTCACAATCTAGCGACTCGATCCGCCCGTCGCGGCACCTCATGGCTCTATATAGATTACAACATTGATCCAACACGCCCTAGACGACCCCATTGCTAACGAGCACACGTCAACACCGCTGCCACGCCCCACGCTTGGAATACATGGGACTGAATGGATACTGGTACTAACTTATCCTTATACTCGAGTCCGTTGGGACAATAGCTATGTACGTATACGGCGCTCCCTTTAGTATTTATCCGTTCATCTATCGCCATTCATCCTATTGTGGCATCCTGCATTTTTAGGGGAGAAATTATATTTTTCTATGGTATTAAACCGGTGTAAAATTGGCTTCGTCGCTTTTCTCGCTCTGTCACGCCCGTGTTCACTCGGTTCGCCTGTATCGAATTTTTGAACTATTACGCCGCCGTCGAGTAGTATCTGAGTACATAAAAGGTAGAATACCATTTCTTGCTTTATTTTTTTACTTGCACTGTAAGAACAGACACAACCGCCGCATTGAAGCCGCCGCAATCTGGAGTCGGTACTTTTTCTGATAGCCAACTACATGACCGAGACCGTGCATAAATAAGAAACCGCCTTGTCAGCATTGCAACAAAGCAGGTTCCTTATAATGTGCACTTGCCTGTACAAGGACATGTGCGCACACCCTAATATGCTTGCCTAGAACCTCCCGCCCATGTTACTACCCGGTGATGACGTATACGCCTCCCACCTTTTCAAGCGTACCATTTTACCTTGGTCGCTTGAGCAGGTCCTGTGCGCTAGGTGCAGGTATGTACTCATGATCCCGTTACATACATGAGTGCTCACCACAACACTAGCAGGATGCAGTAGCCCGTGCCAGGCTAGTGCACAACCTTGCTCCCTCAATCGGCCCAGCTTGTTTAGAGGGGACTCCTTACCTATTACAGCCCGTCTTTTCATTGTTGACGTATAATCAGCAGTGTTTGCATGTTCGTATTTAATTGCCACCCACACAACACCGCCCCTTGATCATGGGTGGGTCGCGGTATCGACCAGTTCATTCAATGTTGTGTGCCGAGAAACAGAAATATATATGGGAAGGGATACTTAACGCAGTAACTGTCTTGGGTCCTGGTGTGCGTCTGTATTTCCCGGCCATCCTGCTGGTTCAGTGAATGAACTGTAATAATGGATACTGACCGCTGGTGACCATAAATGGGTGCAACTCGTAGATGGAATCTTGCACCTTCCTTCCAACTTCTCTCGTCATTAAGAGGATCCTTTCTCACTTCCGAAATTCAATCCAGATTATTCGTTAATGGCAGGCTTTTCGAATGCTTCTCGCTTCTGCAACCGAAGTCTTGCGGGCAATCGCGCAGTGTTGGCCTAGTTGGGGGTGGTAAACCGATACGGGTTGTTCCTAAAACTCTGAATAACGAGTTGGCCATTCATCGCTCATCCCCAGAAAACCAATGGAAGAAATCTGAAGAATTGGAGATACTTTCACCCGGAACCTTGAATACGGGTGGCTTCGGATGGGCGGACACCCGCAGTAACAAAGTTCAGTGAGTTTTCAGAACTGTCGCGCGACGACGACGGAGGCGGCTGCAATCGAAGCAAGCCTTCTAAGTTCGCCCACCTGGTGTACTGAGATGGAGCGTGAACTGTTAAAGATTTAGCCTTGGAGCTGGACAGAGCTGGATCCCGACCCCTGTGGTCTTCCAGAAGTTCCTTCAAATACCAGCGCCTCGGGGGCCTCGGCGAGAAACCAGTTTTGGTGAGCCTGCAAAAATCAGATTGTATACATTAAACAAGGCAGGCAACCTGTGGCACGACTTCTTATCCTGCGGTGGCACCGATCAGCACGATCATCATACTGCTTACTACATCGTGATACGGCTTCAACCAGGGTCCCCTGCCAGGACTTGTCTCGGGGACACGACGCAGGCGACATGTACGGAGCGCCCAGGGTTCTGCAATTTCATATAAAGGAAAACCCAGATACGTTAGTAGAAGGGGAAGCACCGATAGCAAGGGGAATACGAAGTCACGGGCGGATGGCGAGAACAAGGGGCAAGGGGGAAAAGAAGTACAACGATACGGGGTTCAAGAAGGGGGTACTCGGGATTAATGATGAGAGATACAGATATGATAGGAATGATATCATCGATATCGCTGCGGTCTCCCTTCCGATCTTTCCTTGCCTCGTGTATGTACATCGAATTCATTTCACGAATCTTATCACTGCATGATGATGCTATCATCTATCACAGCAACATATTGCAACGCATTTTCGGCCAATGCCAGCAGCGAGGCTGGCTGTTATCATCGTAAGTTATATGAATTCCCACATGCACACATGTCAATTGTCCCTGTCGTTGTCACTATTCAGTGTGGGTGTCGAGAAGCTCAAGCTGTCCGAGTAGTGGCCACTGCACGATGATGAGGTGCACAGTTGTACGTACTCACATCTTAACTTACTACTCTCTTTCAGGTCAGACCAACCTTTTCAGGATACAGACTGACATCATCGTGGGCCCCGACCCGTAACTTAACTTGTTCTGATTCCGTCCAAGCTGTAGAGTTGTTATCCAAAATCACCATCAAGCCTTATCAAAGTCACTGCCTTGGTACTCAGGAGCACCCGTCCCTTATTCATACACGTTATATACATCATCTGGTCAAACGCCCATTCCGGACGGCAGGTGCTCATTGTCCATACCCATGACTATCGAAGTGTGGGTGCATGTCAGCCACCATCACAACGTCTAGACCGAGCTTATCTACCTCCTCGACAATGTATTATGGGGGACCGCTCAACCATGTCGTGTCCGATCCAGAGAAACCCCCGGTAACTTCCCAGGAGTGCCATTCGAGCCTGACTTGCCATAGCCTAGTTGCCGGTTAATACGACAATCTTCTGCCAAGACACATGAAGTGGGCCTTGACTCCATATTCTCGCTAAGCATCCTGGTTGACTGGTGCATATAGGGTGGTCGGGTACCAGTCTTACTGCAATGAGAGAGAAGTGCCCGGAAAAGGCAATACGCAAAGACGAAGCAGGCGCCCATATTGAACCAAGTTTAATTGTGGCAGCGCTTCACAACACATGGCTTTCAAGTACATACAGCGCAGCAACTCGTCCGATAAGTGGGTGATCTCGTCCGAACACCGCATCGAGTTTTCTAGTCAACGCCGTCCCGTTTGGGCATACAAAGGAGCTGTGCTACTAACTACGGACTTATCACTGTGGTCGAATTATACGGTCAACACCGAACGCTTGCTGGACGTCAACCCAATTGACCCTTATACCACGGCTTCAGCACGCCATCCGCAGTGTTCCTCCGTCAATGTCGAGGTACCCGCGAAGGGTTCGTGCCTCTGACCGATAGTGTACGTACATCTCTTATCTTCCTTTTGTCGTTTCTTCCGCTCTTCCAGCGCGCGATTGACAACATTCTTTCTTCAGGGCCGTACATACCCTTGCCCGCCGTGGACGCTGGGAAAATGGAGAAAGATAAATACTGTCAACTCTGTCTCTTTTGTCTGATAAGGGTATCGCCCGGTCGTTTCCAAAGGTAGACTCCGTGGAGTCCGCGTAGCTATACGCTACGAATCGCATTGTGACCATGCACAACGAGGACGAGACAATGGAGCGAGAGATAAATATATGCCGAGACTTCGGTCCACAATTTCCATCTCAGTTCGACATGTCCTTACCAGTTCGACGATTATCATCAGTCGAGCCTGAGAAGTTGCTAGGGGGTAATTATAGTTCGTGGGCAATCTCCCAGACATACTCATATGAATTGTACTGCACTGCATCACACGCTGACCGGGCAGGCTAGGTATCATAACACCGTTCTGTCATGTCCGACAAGGCCGAACGGTCGAACCCGAGCAGGAGCTCGAACAGGCTGGAACAGGACGCCGCCGGATCTTCCGCCTCGCCTATTCTAGGCCTTAATCATTTTTTCAATTGCCTTGTCTCCGATAACCAAGCTTGTGGTCAAGAGCTGTTTCCGTTGGTACGCCCATTCCTTATTGCGTTACGCCACACCGTAACATTGCACTTTCGTTCATGGACGAAAAAAAACTATGACGTTATGTGGTCCTCGTCCTCCACCAGGCGGCTTGGCAGCGACTGTAATTGCCATTACAATCCCACCCGCTCTGATGCGACTACAGAAGAGTAACGCCACCTGCTGGCTCACAGATATGTATCAGATGGGGATTTCGCGCGCACAAGTAAGCGACGACTCCCGGTTGGTGGACTGCGTCCGGATCGGTCAACTAACCATATTGAATCGTATGCATGGAGAGGGTTGTCTTTCCGTGCGACTAAGTAGAACGGCCACCCTCACTGGAATATTTTCTAAGTGACGGCTGATACACAACAAAAATATTGTATCCTATGTGGGTCCTGACGCAGATATCTGTCTTCGGTGTCGGGCCGCATAATTAACGAGGAGGCTTGTTATTAGCCACGGTTGTCGAAGAAGGTTTCGCGTCATCCTATGAGGGCACGGTATATTACTTAGTACTTGCGGAAGTACTTACCATGTGTTGGTGAGGATCGGCAGAACAAACATGCGGCGCTAAGTATCAGTAAGTTGTCAGTGACTCCCCGTCTAAATTAGTGTCCCATTCACCATCACACACTATGTGTGGATAATATATATTTCCTTTCACATAGCATCCGCGTAATGCATTGTATATTGTTATATATGATGTGACTTTCCTCGGCGGCGACGGGAGAATATGTGCAATGTATTCAAGAACCATATCCTGCAGCTGAAAGCCTGAACCTACCAAGACAGTGGGTGGAATATATATCGGGTATTGCCAATCTTCGCAGAGCGCCATTTTCACAGGAGGACCTATTAGCGGGCCACAGTAGCTAGCCTAGGGGATATCGTATATGTTTATCTAAGTAGTACGCGTGGAAATTCGCAGAACAGAAACACATTGTATGGAATTTCGGGCCGAACTATTCAGTTCTCCACACTTGTTATTCGAGTCGGAAGATCCGTGACGCTAGCGCCTTGCAGGGACGGAAGAAACGTGTCGCTTCTGACAATATTCATACATGGTAGTATGTGACTTCTTCGGGAAAGACTTCAAGATAATACACCCCTGTGTTAAGTAATTCCATTCCATTGTGGTCGCATGATGTAATGCGGGGATGAAAAAATGGATGTGAAAGAGAAGCAGGTATTGGCACGATGTGCCCAAGACTGGTAGACAATCGAATAGCGGACGGACGGATGGATCATTTAGCAAGACTGCGATCAATAGACCCACTAGCAATCCGGAACTACCGAACCGGCTGATGGGGCCAAGCGACGTCGTGTGCCTCGAGGATACACCGTTAGTACGTTGTACATGACGTTACGCTCCCCAAGTCCTGGGGCACAGCACTGCTCATTCATTCTCCCTAGCCCGTTCCCCGCCAATGCTCAATCGAGAGGAAGGTCACCACCAATGACACATTACGCCGCATGGCGATCATGATCGCCCCACGCCTCACCGTGGGCCTATCCAGTCACTCGTCACTTCCTGGTCGCCGATCAGAAAGATTGCAACAAGCGACCCGACTTAGAGCGGAGATCTACTGGAGGATAACAGCGAACGTAGTAGCGGTTCTGGGCCGTGGGAGAGGTCACTTTCCATTCGAATGGTGAACAGTGGGCTATTCAATCATCTTGTTTCGGTTTTTTCTTCGGTGGTCCATCTCTTCCTTCGAGCCTGGCTGTATCGCCTACGCGTTTCATTTTCACTTTGTCCTTCCTTCGCGTTGAAGTCACGTCCACAGCTGCGGGTGGCACAGACGTAGACGACCCATCCTCCTTTACGTTGACCCGAACAGGGGCATCGACGCCTTGCGGTTTCATAAACCCGCTGGGACGTTGGGCTCGTAAATCCGTGCCAACACCGGAGATATCTCGTATAATGTTCTTGGCGGTCTTCGAGGGGTCCCTTTCCCATTTCTCTTTGTCAATTTCCGTGCCTTCGACAAATATTTTTTCCTTCCCCTTCTTAGGCGATTGGGGTTTTCCAAACGATGAGATAGATTTGAGGCGACCAAGCTTCTTTGCAACTGCAGTAGATGAATTGGTTGTAATAGCGTTCTTGTCCGTGGGTATGCCTGATGGTTCGTCTGGTGTGGATGTCGTCTGTGACAAGTATGAGTATTTTACCATAAGAACAACTGGTGCGTGTGCCTGGCGGAATATGACTGTGATGAAAATACGCAACGCACCTGAACAATCACTTCTCGACCGTGCTTATCAAATGTGCGACGACCTCGTGGGCGTAGTGAAACCGTGTTCTGCGCGCTAATATGGCGAGTTTCATCGCCGCAATCCGACTCTTCATCGTGGTCGTCACTAATGTCCACCTTCATTCCGGCATGGAATACCTGCTCATGATCGCCAATTCTTCTGTCCTCCCCTTCCAAGAGCGAAGGGAAAAGAAATGGGAGGTACGATTGTTCATATGTCACACATTTCCTATCCGCATCTCCCTCGTGGACCACCTCCCATGCCCTTCTGACCTCCTCAGAGACCTCCCATTCCGCATCATCTTTTACGTGTGCTTGTTCCAGTGCTGCTGCTTGCTGTTCGGCGTGTCCATGTGCGCCATTTTTCATGAAGCGAAGTGCCAGGGTCGTCGTGCTCAGCGATTTTGGTGGCATTTTGCGAGTGGATGAATTTAATCCTGTTCCCTGTCTCGAGTATAACTGATGCGTCGTAGATAATGCTGATAGGGTGCCTGCCTAGTCGAGGGGTTTGGTCTCGCTGGCCAAGTGATTTAACAGCCGATATGGTGATGGAAAAACCTGCAGTCTTGGAGTTTGCACACCAGTGCTTTCTCTCGCTTGTTACATAACACTTTCCCACGGTTCACCCCCCACGGACGGAAGGAGCCAAAAACCCATTTGTCTGCTGTGGCGTATACAGCCCTCCACGCCTTGCAGGACCGCCAGTGCGCAGATTTGGCTTGCTGTGGTGTGTGGGCATCTCCGACAGTAATGAAGTGTGCATATGACGTCTTCATTTTCCGTGAGCCTCGCGTTAGATAGTCGTAAGGTGTGACGTATTAGGTCCGAGGAAGTGGAATGCAAAGTGGTGGCCCGTATTTTGAAACAAGGGGGGGCATGTTCAAGGGTCGGGTGAACATGCGATGGGATTCTGGCAGTGCCTTTCGGATAAGATGGGTGACCCGAGCTGGGATGACGCGAGGGTGGATGGAAAATGACAGGGGCCAGCGTCCGGAAACCAAGGAGACAGAGATCCGATGAATCTCGATAAGGATCTGACAGGACACACACAAGAAAACAAACTGAGCGGCGTGGGGACGGCGCATCGATATTGGTAGATTCCGCGATATTACTTAGACGAAGAAGTGACTGCCTTCTTCATTTTTGCACGTAACCAACGTTGCAGATCACACCGAGCGAGAACACGTCACCTGTCACGAATCTCGCTTACTCACACGCATACATACGCATACATGCGTGTATGCGCGCAGCGGGGTAATCTTTTCTGTATCTCTTGTCTTGAGATATAATGGTAATGGTATATAAGGGGCACCCTCTTCCCTCCACCTCTTACTCTTACTGTTACCCACCTCCCCACCCACCATGTCTACCTTCCATCTCCATCCTGTGTCCCACCCTCACTCCCCTTCCTCCCCGTCCAGCACCTCTACCGCCACTGCCCACAGTCCCCATCCAAAACAATACGTCCTCCGAGGTGACTATCTTCTCCCGCCTTCCCATCCCATATCGCTCACGTAATGAGTCTAGACGTCAACATCACCCAGGACTCGAGCGCTGGACCCCGCAAGTATCCCGCGCCCCCAACTGGGCATGAACTCATGGCACTCTTCCCACCCGCACCTCCCGCCACTTTTTCCGAAATGAGACATTCCACAAGCGGATTCTTCCAGCGTCAAGAACGTGCCTTCTTTGCTCAAGCAGGAAGGGAAATCCTGCGAGGTCGGCCACCACATTCTCCCGTGGAAAGTGCTTCTCCTTCTTCTCCTCCGTACCCACGTTCCAAGCCCCACCGTACAATGCCAGGCCCACCTCCCCCAATATCCCCTCACACTGCTGCACCAACGCCAACAGCCCCGGCCAACAATCCCCATACACCGCCGATGCCACAACCTGCGCCTTTGTTGTCCCCACAGGCCCACCACCACCCTCACGATCATCACCAGCTTGCCCACCCATCACATACTAGTGCAGTAGGGCTGCGTCCGCCACACGATCATCATCACCACCCACATCCTCCACAACAGCCACCACCCATGCCAGCTGGAACCAAAATAGAATTCCCAGCACCGGAGGACTACCGAGACGACGCCGGTGTAGGTCCCGGAGGTCCAGACGATTCGTGGAGGAGATCAACCCCCTATTCGGATCGTCGACGAGCGGGAAAACATACCAGGAGGGTTATCGTACGGACTTGATCTGAGCAGTTGGTCCTTCCGCTCCGGCGGTTGCACGCATAGTTGCAGTGCAGGTAACCGTTTGCGCATACGGTACCTTTTTAACTGAACGCGACCGTGCCTCGGCACTAAAATTGCCACCGATTCCTATTCACTCTACTCGTGCTATCGTGGCTCCTCGTCCGATATAATTAATATCTCTCGATATCCTCAGCACCTTCCAAGATCTATTGACTCGTCGTATTTTCGGCCAACTATGTTCGCCACGCATCCCTGATCCATGCATCTCTCGTCGTCTCGGACTCGATGCTTGCTAGTTCGTCATTCATCGACAGGTCATGTTTAGCCTTTTGATTCTTCCATAGATGATCATTTATTCTGGTCACAGTATCCATTTCACCTGTCTATCTAGTTATGTCCCTCCATTTCTTCTCGATCCGTATGCTTGTCTGCTTCTCTCTATTTCGTGCCGCTACTGTCATCTTCATCCACGTACATACCACTCACCTGCATGACGCTTCTCTGCCTTACTAATGATCTTTGTTCACATAGCATTTGTCCCGTGACCGTTAAGTAATAACTAGCTTTACTGGCTGTATGACCTTACGCTACGTATGTATGCGCCTGGTGCGCCAGCTGAGTTGTTTGTTCGCGTTGCAGTCATTGTGCTTGTGTGTTGCGCTGCTGATCTTGGTCTGTGTCTTATGCATTGCTGTTCATGGCGTTCATATCCTATCATTATCGGTAGATATCGCAACCGCGGAATCTTATCGGAGGTGCTGTGAAGCCGTTGGCCCGACGGTAATAGCTTCGATCCGATCCAATTGTGTGCTAATACTGACGTATTTTGCGCATTGCCAGTCCATTTTTGCTCTCGCTTTTATCCGTCATTCTGATAAGGTAGAAAGGTTCCGCCAGGTTTCACATTTCAAAAAAGCACTCGTCTATCTTCTTTGTTATTTACTTCCGTGCCTTGACATATATTGTTTCCATGATCAACATGCATGAACTTTTGATCCCGCTGCTTTGTTACATAACATATACATATCCGGTTACATCTCAAAAAAACGAGGAGATCGAGTAGACCTTCCTTCAACTCTCAGGATCTGGTATGACTAAGTCGCTCATATCGCGTTTCCGAGCCCGTGCTGGGTGGAAGGTGAGTCGACTGGACAATGCCGATCTCGATGGCATCATGTTGGGCGCGACCTGTTATTTATCAATTTACCGCATTTGTTGTCTTGTCCCTCATCGTTCCTGTCCACGTCTTGATTGTAAGTATGTATATTATGTACTTGCACCTTAAGGGCACCGTTAATTGCATCCACCCTCTCGCACGTTGCAGTATTGCATCGGAAAACTCGCATTAGAATCGCCCCGTTTGAGGAGAGCATCACCGAAGCATCCACCCTTTGTAGTCAACACCCACCAGTGGGGAGTATCAGAAGGAGAGCTCGATGACGACAAGGCAAAGAGCGATTATCGGAGACCTGCTGCACACATATCCAGACAGGCGATGCGGCCACGATTGAGGCCGGAGGTGTGATGGGCATGTTCAGTGGAGGCGGCGGCAATAGGGATGCGCAAATGATTTGTTGCATATGGTCACTTTACGCATACCAGTTGGAGTGGTCTACGTGGCACAGGTTCCACATACCTCATTGTTCAAACACCCCATACAGGATGAAGGTTACTGTTGCCTGATGGGCCCAGCGCTCCTTTGAACTATTCTAAGAGTCCCAGTTCATGGGCCGATGGCACATCTTACAGTAACTGAAAAATAGTGCCGAGTCGGAAGAAACTAGCCACTCCCACTGACACTGATCAATGTATACATTTGCCTATTACTCGCGACGCTCCGAACGGAAATAATGATGATCACTTCAAGATCCCATAGCAAAATTGAGAGCAAGGGCAGAAGAGAACAGCAACTGAGACGGATATGTCAGTGCCTTGCTGTCAACGGAGTGTTACGTCGTCGGCTTCGCCGATAGATCGGAACAGAGAATGAAAGAACTCCCAGTGGCAAATCTTGCTCACTGCTTTGCAAGGACTTACCATCGTCATTCAGAGAGCAGAAGGCGCGTTGAGAACGCGGTGATAATACAAGCATATGACACAATGACCGGTCTGGTGCTGCTCATGGGGGACCAAGAAGCCGTGCAATCTGACTCAGAAGGACACGCCATGAGGTTGTAGAGGCATGTACGTTGTGCACGTATCGCGGCCCGTCAGAAGAACTTCGGTGGCCTGGAAGTTAGATGAACATGCGGTTGGGGCTGATTCTCAAAGACTCCTCTTCTTCAGGGTAACATCATTGAATTATTCACTGGAGTAGACTGGGATAAGGAACTCAGCGTATCATACAATGTACAAACTGTATTCTATCCAGGGAAGTGGTCAGCGTGGCATGATAATTCTGGCGTCGGACTCGCGTACGGCGATACGCCTGGGCTGTACTAATGGGACAAATAGGGTGGTGGTTGAGGGTAGGTACCATGACACTGGTGCGGGTGTGACAGTGAGTTTCCGAGAATGTCATTTTTCAGGACGCCGAGGCGCTAACTTACTCATTAGGTGACACATCAACATAGAGTGACGTCGAGTCCCACGGTTTACCGTGGGTATGTATGGGTGTATGTCAAGTATTGTCCAGAACGTGGCCATGTAACAGGCCCTTGCGAGCATGCCATGAATGTGAGACACCGTGCTGACCGGAGGTAATTCGACGGCTGCTGCGCACACGGATTCGATTGGCATGCAAGAAAACCGCCCCGGATGCGTTGACAGGATTGGACGTCGGCGCGCAATGCTTTTAGATCCCAGTAGTAATTAAACGCAACATTTGTGTTGTACTGCACGTGTCGTGTGCTTGGTGCACTGACCACTCCCCTAGTCACGTTCGTTGTCACTCCACAAATACCCATCATGGGGCCGGGCGCCATGCTATCGCACCCACCCCTGTGCCGTTCGTGTCACAGTGGCGTCGGGGTCCCGGTTAAACCTACCGTACAAACTGCTCAATATATTTTTCGCCTTTCAAGGAAGATCGCGCCGAACCACCGGATCTACTGTCTCGCTGGTGCGCTATGTACTAGGACACTTGTGTCCAACGCTGGTGACACATGCAACATAAGAGTGACGGGAGTTCCCAGCGCTGAGCGGGAATTGTCGCGCTGCCTTCGCGGGTTATTTCCATGGGGTTCTGTTAAACTTAGGTTATCCATAGCCTGAGGAGGCTAGTGCTGTGGAGATGGGATAGGTGAGTGGTTTCAGCTACCGCCTGTTAATACACTCATATGACGATTATGGATACCCACTGACGCGAGATGTCATGGGTTCGAACACGAAATCGGGTTCAGGTACCGGTAAACATCCGACCTCGTCGGCCGGTTAGACAATCTGTACTTTTTGAACTCCCTCAAGAGACTTGGCACGAACTAACATGCCACAGAAGTATTGGTCCAGTGATACGTATGTATCGTTGTGCCTCCAACCACGGCCCCACCCCACCTAACGGGCCGACTCTTACCGGAGAAGCGCTCGGTAGTTCACCCTTACAATCATTCGAATGATGTGACCAAGATTGACAGGAAGGTGTGGGTCGTATATAAGTCGGTTTTTCCTGCGGCCCGACGGAAGTGGTTCTTGTAGCGCCCATACCGGAATTGAATATGTATGACTCGATCGGAGGAACATGTCAAGCAATATGACGAAGACATTTTACTTTTGATGGATTTTCTTTTTTTCCCTCGGGAAACCAGATCCGAGAGCCGCGCATCTACTATTCATTCTGAGGAACCCCATTCCGGTGCGTTATATGTATGCATACCCAACAGGCAAATTGACTCGATGTGACATCGGCAAGAGCCCGAATCGAGCCTCGATCGGAGGCTGGCACAATATTATACACGACGGCATCTTGAAGACGATTAAATTGCCGGTGAGACAACGGCACTACGATGTATGTAGGTCCCATCAGTCAGCGTTGACGTCGGATGAATCACTTACAACATGACACAAACCAATACGCAGAGCTTTGATATCGACCTCACTGAGGTGCTGAAACCGTTCTACCCCGGAATGAGCAGGCGGTACCCATCCCATAACAACAATATTGAATCCCAGATCACAGCGTTGGCTCATGTATCAACTAACACTGATCGCCTATCACGCCGGTACCTTGCTGCATGGGGAGCTGCGGAGCGCTATATATTGGAATGGAAGAACCTTATTGGTGTACGTGAGGTATATGTGTTATCTGCCTGCGCCGCGGAAGCCACTGGGTCGTATGATGTATGTATGTATGTGTGCACGTATGTACTAATACTTGGCAACAGTTGCACTCCTGTTGTCATAGTACATACCATTTTATTTATGCCTCATTACCCATAGCTTCAACTAAGCACGCGCACGAATCGCCATATGTCCATTGATCGAATCGGGCGTGCCCGGGAATACAGAAGTCGATGGAGAGCGAGGCACCAGTGTGGTTCGGCCATACACGGAATGTGTTGGATGCCAGTGTCTTGCGGATATATGATATCACCACTCGGTATGATCAAATTATTGGTCCAGTTTAAGGACATCAAATTCCGCCGGGCGGTTGATACGAATCGCCAGGGACCAGTCAGATCATATGCAACTGACGCTTCGGAAATATGTCATTCCAAGTCATTCCTTATCGCGTAATACTATTATGACCTTGCCGACTGCGGTGATCGATCTCATATACCTTGTACTATGGCTCAACATAGGTGGGTGGCATGACGTGTTATGCAGTTATCACTCCCACCCCCGGCTGGTACGGGGACGGGGCGGAAACGCAGCACACAGAGTCCAAAAGGAAACTGAAAGAACAACAAATGAAATGAAGCAGCCACACTATGGAACATGTTAGTAGTACACGGCAAGACAATTCCCACATGCTTATATATGATCATACTATACGAATAGGAATGTGATTACTTGGGCAGCTCGATCGGGTCAGGACGGGTTCCCTGCGGCCTGAACATGAACATGAACATGAAGCCTTCGTTGACATGTCCTTTCCCCGCGAGGGCACCATTCACCAATTGGACATGGATGCTGTGCAAGCCATGAACGGCAATCACATCATTTTATGTTATTGATCGTGCACGAATCGGGCTGTTCCATGCTCTATCGATATCTACGATCGTATCAACATTTCACAGCGGCCGCACGAGGGTCAATGGAGACCGGCTTCGAGGAGGCCGGGACGGGGCAGACCGGTTCAAGGTAAGCGCTCGACGGACATGTGTGCGCGGTGCCGCAACACGAGTTATTGGTACGACAGAATGTGGTAAGATACAATGGTCCAGGAAACGGGATCAGTGGTATGGAATCTTTAACAAGATAAGAATCGAAATTGGTGCCACGGGCTGGGACCGAATATGAAGGTCAGCGGGTGGGTATTTAGCAGCAGCACAGATATGAAAGGTGACCAACAACACAACTGCCTTACCTACAGGGTGTGTCAGATTGTGTCTTGTACTTATACGGACATGTATGTGTGAAGTGACACCTGCTATGCACGTCACAGCCGTACAGAACACGTAAAAACTTGCATTTGGCCCCGCGGAGTGCCACTGGTTGGATCGACGTGGCCAGTCAGCTGTCCGAAACCCATGTCACTGTACAAAGCTTTATCCATCAGTACGGAAAGTGGCGTATGACACGTGGCGTCACAATTAACAGCGATAGGAATGCGTTCCAATCAATACTTGCCATTTACGTATAGGTGGTTCTGGCGAGGCCTGTTAAGCACGCAACGAGGCCGGTATTACTTACCATGTAAAAGAGGGATGGCAGGTTACCATGAAAAGGAGACTCGGACGGATCCTTGGGGTGAGGTAAGAGTTTCACATTCGCTCATTGACCTTGGTGTTGTGTTATAGATCCGTATACTCCCAGAAGAGGTCGTGTGTTTCGGAAGGATGGGGCATAGTTCAAGGAGTGTGCTTTCCGGATCCTGCGAAGGATGTGACTGGACATGATGGGCAGTGATATCGCCATGTGTTCGTGGTGCGTACACCCTACTCGACCAATCTGGATTCGGTACCGCTGGGTCGTTTCACAATCCGACATTGCCAACGATCGCTCGGGAACGATGCATACATAATCGAAATCGGAAGGTCGTTTTAGAAGAAAAGTGTGAAGAGGGAAAGACCATTGATGGAAGGGACGATGGGATGATATCATAAGAGGCACTGGTATTTGTCCTTGAGAAGGTGCGCTAGCTGCGAGCAATGCGTGTCAACCCATACGATCGGGTACCATTATATCATGCAACTGCATCACGATGTATGTATGGAAGGGGGAAATGTATGAATACGTACATGTGTTTTGAACACCGATGAGCCCTGCATTAACTTGAACCCCAGCAAGTGGTAATCAGGAATGGAAGACGAACACGCACCTATAGGTAATATGAACCATTGGAAAGGGTCGGTTCACGCCCTTGGAGGTCACGATCATACTTGATATGATCAATGACCGTGAGGTCATAAGAGGGTGGAAATGATATGGTCCGCAAAACACGTTGCAGGGGTATCAAGAAACGAGAAGGAGGCTTTAGGTCACGAAAACCGTTAAAACTACTGATTTTCGCGTGCGACTCGAATGGCGAGTTTTTTTCATAAGTTTTGGGAGTCTAGTCAACCATGAGGAACATACGATGAGCTAAGTACTTAGGGAGATGCTCACGTGATGTGGGGTAGTATCTATCATCTGTTTATCTCCAATGGATCGTTTCTGTCCCCCCGGTCGTCCTGTTAGCCCCAACTGGTTGAGAAATGGTCGGTCGCTATTGGAAAATGTAATCAGATAAGCTAACGACTAGTCAGTCTTCCAGAGTAACTTCACAAGCGTTATCCGAGTTTTTGACCGTGACAGGCGCACCGTAAGTTCTTGCGAGTTACACGTCATGAGTGACTTCAATGACTGTTGACTAGGAACAAGGAAGCCAGGCGATATCTCGAAAAATACAAGCTTCTCGATGCCGCTCTCGATGCTTACTTCTCAGACGGAGGGCGAAGACGCTCAGAGGCAAACCTCTCAACAAGTAGTATCAATGCGTTATTTGACAAGTACAAGGGTATCTCTATTTTATTTTCCCTCTGAGGGGGATATCGTGTGCATTTTGTGACGAACATGGACCCCGAAATCTCTCACAGATCCTGGGAACGATGAAATCACCATGGATGGCACCGTACGGTTATGTCGAGATTTACGTGTAGATGAAGAAGATATCGTCTTGCTTGCGATAGCGTACGAACTCAAATCTCTACATATCGGAAAATGGACAAGAAAGGGCTGGGTCAGTGGGATGAGGAGCCTGGGGTGAGTGTGTTCGTTCTGTTTTCCTCATCATATGACCTCACAGTAATAACCAAATCATTTGTCATCCACACAGATGTGATACATCAGAGTCGCTCAGAAATGCTCTCCCCCGACTGCGCAATAAACTGGCTTCTGATTCACCATACTTCGTCGCAGTGTACAACCATACCTTTACACTTATACGCACGGAGGGTCAGCGCAGTCTAGGCAAGTCATTTCCCCTTTTCTATCGTCCGGTAGTAGACCGAGCGTGCTGAAAATATTCGACATACAATGGTTTTCACATTATACCTGATAGCCCTCGATACCGCTATAGCTTATTGGGAACTCCTCATTCCCTTCGGTCTTTCTGGTGGCGCGCTGAAACATGTTTCTTCCTCCTTATCGTCCAACGCCAATACATGTCGTGACAACAATCATTGCGATGACGTAGACATCGATATGGCGGATGAGGAAAGCAACGGTGGTGGAAGTGGGTGGGATGAGAAGCACACCGAAGTGGTGGTTCGAGTTTCTGAGAGAGAAGGGCAGCAAGGGAGTGAGTAAGGATACGTGGCAAATGGTAAGCGATCACATTCCCTCAGATCTTTCTTTCCACTCTTTATCCGTTTTCCTTGATCGAGCCTATCCTCCGACTTTCATATGAGATAATATTCATTTGAACGATATGCATGCTGATCGGTTTACTTGTTTGCTCCGGACCCTGCGCCGTCCCTCGAATACAAACAACTAGCTTGCAGAATTCATCCGGACGATCGATGGAAAATTTGAGCAGCACGATGCGACGGGTGCGTGTCTCCTTGGAACCCTGTGACAAATGATATTGATTCATGTGCGCTCGCTCGATCTATAACTAACCCAATACTTCCCGATTACTGTTGATTGGGTTCTGTTCGCCAAATACCGCACAAACAGCTGCATGGCCATCCACAATAGATGATTTTGTAGATTGGGTGAAGGAGAAGCTCAGAGCATGATCCAAGATCATCACCCTGAATCATTCTGACATTTTATTTCTTGGTTGCAACGCGCAGAATGCACAAGAATGAGTATACATAGTAGCATATACCTAGCTACACACACGTAGACACGGTGACGAATTCAGAATCGCACTTTGGGTCCTGGGGTGACGAAGCGTATAGATCGTAGGTTGCTGTCATGCGTAGTGAGCTTCCTGTTGATAGCAAGAGATGTGGTCTGTCAAGCCTGCGGACCTCCACCACTCCCAAAGGATAAGGATGGTAGGAACGACGTTTGGCGTAGGAGCGAGAACCTGGGTTGCGAAGGACGGGAGGGCGAGGCGGCGGTTATAGCAGCTAGTATCTTGGGTGCGTCGCTGCTCATTGGTCCGTATCAAGTCCATTCGTGCGTCAGACCATCATTGAGGAGCAGTGGAACCACCAAATTAGCAAGGAATATTCGCTTTGCACAGGAAAGTACATACGATGGATCGACCCTTAGAATGACCTCACCCCATGGACCCCGCCCATCGACGCGCACGTCAGTGCTCCACTTTGTGACAGTAAGGATGTCCATGTAAGCGCCTGCGGACGTGATTCCAAATGAGTCATCCAATGCGTCTTGGAGGGTCTTTCGGATAGTTAAGACATCAGCATCAGCGTCTACATCAGAGTCTGCCGTTCCGGCTGGGAGGGTGAGTGAGAGACGGAGGTAGTGGTGGTTGGCAGGGTGTGCGAGGGACATCACACAAGTGGCGGCTTCTATGTTTCCGTTGTTCAAGTGATTTGGGGTTCCAAGAGCGAACAAGAACATATATAAGTGTAGCAATCATAGGCCAAAATATTCAACTACATGAATCTACCTAACTGTAGACTACGATGGACGGTGTTAACCTGAATGTCCCAAACGGCATAATCACGGTATTATTGCATTAAGTTACCTAGCTCTGGACTTCTGCATCTCCGATCTCTGGATGACGACCAGGCTCCTACACAGCCCTTCCGCTGGGAGTGTGAGGGCATATTATGGCTCTCGGTGTATGCCGAGGCAATGTCCGAGTTTCGAACCCCGCATAATCTTATTTCCCTCACACTCCCAGCGGGGGCTGCAAGAAAACATTTGTAAACAATAGCAGCCACAGTGGCGCGACCTGCGGACCTCGAAAAAAAATACACAACATTAAAATTAGGGTTACATTTTTTGTGGTTACGAGTTCCCCATATACGTAGCAATACATGTCACGCTGAGGCATGGTCTGGATGTCAGAAGGATGCGGGCAAGTGGGTGGCTTCCACTGATGTGGGTAGAGATAGGATGTGCTCCCTTGAGGTGTACGGCCCACTTTCATCTAGGACATCTATCACTACTACCACATTCCCAACGACCATACCGTCAACATGCTCCAAAATGAGTCGCTGCCATTGTTGCATCATGTCCGGAGTAGTTTTGAAAGAGCGATCGTTCGCGATAATGTCCACCAATGCGCGCCGAAACGCTGACTCGCGGTCAGCCAGATACAAGCAATTGTCGTCAGAATCATCCCTTCCCAGCGTTCAGTCTGCTGGTTACGAGTAAAACAAAAGCAACGTCCAAGACGTCCCATGTCCACGATGCAATTGCAGGGGCAATGGCCAATTTTCCCCTTCCGGCCTGCTCACGAAGCCACGGGATGCACGGAGCGCTTGTGTCAGGACCGTGGATCCGATACATGGTCCCCTGCAAGATCCCCGTCCTTGTACCATCGAAACATTTCTTCGTCAGGTTGAGGCCTGCGCTGTCTGTATAGGTCATGCTATCGAGACTCGGATCTCCAGATATGCTATTCAAGCCTTCATTATTTGGTGTAACAGTCGTTCCAGTGTACCAATCTTCCTTGCACGTCAAGAGAGTTCACCTATACAACCCGTTGACACCGGTCTACCGCACTTCCACTGTCAATAATGAGGTGCTTCTGTAAACATCGGCATGCACATGCAGGGGTAACTCAAATAATAAAAATATGACTCACAACATGCACTTCCTAAACCAACCCCTCCGTTATATACTTGAAACATCGGTGGCGTGCCCACAAAACCGATTTCTTAAGCACGACCGGGTCAGTCCACCTGCCAGAAGATCGGAGGTGGGGACATGGAGCAGAGGGTGATGCACTGAATGCCTGAAATTTTAAGGAAGGCGTGAATAGGTGCGGGACTACTCGGATGACGAGTGTGATACTTGCTGCGAATCATGCACATGCACTCTCAAAAAACGGTAATCCATGTCCACAACTAGCCATCTGATCACCTGTCGGCCAGAGCTCCTCGACAATAATATTGATAAGTTGGCGCATGGTGTTCGCACGCTCAGCATTCTCGTATCGGATGTGGTGCGTCTCCGAAACAGGTTCAACAGGTATGACAGACGTGTCGAGCCCCAGTAGTCGAGAGGTGTGGGTGCAATGTAACTTGACAAGAAGACAGATATTTCTGCCAAACGACGGTATTCAGGTGACCGCATAACGTTCTGCTAGAGTCGAAGGTGACCGGGACCTCTCTGACGGATTCTTCAGCAACAGACTCGAAGACTACGCCAGGTAACATATAGCGGGTGACCAATCTGTTTCGTACAGCGACCAATGCGTAGACATCGTGAGGTACTGATCTTGTCCAAGCAGGGTTTGGACTCTGATTTGTGCTAGAAATTCCGTAGACATGGAGGGGTGCTGAACTCGTCCAAGCAAGGTTGTCCCAGCTGTTTGCGAAAATAATGTCAGTAGCGAAATTTTTGCGAGCGCGTCGTGAGACCTGCCTGATAAGGAAATGTAGCAAAGCTGCTCGAAGTTACTAGTCCCCGAGACCGACCACTACTGTTACCATGCCCAACCACTGTATTAGCAGTGATCTCAAGCAGTGTGCTCTTTGTCTCTGGGATCATGGATGGGAACTTGAATAAATATCCTTTGCTCTTGCATCTCTTCACAAAGCTGTTTTCACTGGTGGAAAAATCTGGGAGCACATGGCTTGTTGATCATGCATGTTCTCCACTGAGGTGTCATGTCCAGATGATAACTAGAGTACTTTTGACTTTCATTGAAACCCTTTATTTCTGGGATTCTGATCTGTACCTTGATGAATTATGCATAGTGTTTTCCTTGGCCTGGCCCCAAGCCCTTAGCATCAGCCTGTGGTTTTGTAAGCCCTGAGCCAAGCCCTCTAAAGCCCCCATAAGCTGGGCCAAGCCCTGGGGCCAGGGCTTTGGTGGTGGGTAGTTCCCACAGGTGCAGTATGGAAAAGCCAGACAATTGCACTCTGGCATGTCTGAATGTGGCAAGTTTTTTGGTGGCATGATGGACATGTGACACAATTTTCACAGTTTTGAAGCTCATCCACAAGATGGACACTGGACACTGCAGTAGCACAGCTGTTGGACAGTCTCAGGCCCTCTTTAGACATTGTATTTTGAGCACTGCTTGTGCTGTAAAAAGGAATATTCAATCATATTCACTCATTTCACTTCCCTCTCACCCCTCTGGTTCTAGCAGCAAGCCCTTTGGGTCAAACTGACCCCAACCACCACTCTCTAGGAGGCCTAGCTAACCTCCTCCCACACTCTTTTTAGATTCATCTGGAGCCCACTGTGAGGGCTTTGCCTTGTCTGGAACCAATCCACCCCTCCTCCTGCCCCCCTTCATATTGGATGTGTATCTCAGGCACTATGGTGCCAAGCCTCTTGTAAATTTGGAACCTGGTCCTGCTTGAGGAGACCTTTCAAATGGTACCTTTCACATTGCCACTGTCTGCATTGTTCTGGAGATATATTCCATTTTGTGGAGAAAAGCTCTGTGGGATTGTTTTGAGGATAACTTGGGATTAGGTGTGCCAAATCTCATGATTCATTTTTCTTCATGCTCTCCATGTCTTCCCACTGTGGCCCTCCAATGTTTTGTGCTGCTGCACTAAGCTGTTGTCTGCTGGCACCTTCTCCTCCTCCCCCAGTCCATGTATAGCACATTTCTCAGTCAGTTTGTGGCCAAATCTTTCATAATTTTTGGACATGAACTTACTTGATTCTGTCTACCTGACAACACCAGAAATGTCCCTGTGCATCCCTGGTTCCAAAGTTATTGCGATCTTTGTCCAACACAGGCTAGCACTGGTCTGTGTCCCATATCTTGTCTGTTTCTGTGCAGTGCCTCCTGATTATTAGCACAGTTGTACCACTTGGTGATGCTTTCCTGACAATACACTCTGCATTCTGGTACCCCCCACTGCTCACAAGATATCCCCACTTTTCACACAGTGGTTGTTTACCCTCAAGATACCTTTCTAGATGCCAAAACTCCCCCTAGACATTCAGACATGATGATAGACATTACACTACATATTCTAGATGTGTCCCTGCTGATCATTTGAGCTCTGCAATGGTGGCCTCCCTTCTCCCATGATATTGTGTATGCCATATCTCCCTCAGTTTGAAGCCATATGCCATGCCTCCTCTCACTTTGCTCTGGCCTTGATTACCACTTTCAAGTGGTGTATCTTACATTGTTTCTGTCCCAGCCATTGCAGATATATGGCAGTTTGGATTTATTCCTACAGTCTCTATGTTTACATAGTATGGATATATTGTAAGTGTAGGCCCTGGCCTGAAGCCAGGCCAAGCCCTTATTGTAGGGCCTGAGGCTGGACCAGGCCCTATGGGTCAGCTTTAGGGGGCTCAGGGCCTGGCCTAGATTTTTGCAGGCCCTGAGCCCTCACAGGCTGGGCCCAAGTCCTGGCTTTCAGGCTGAGCTGGGCTGCAAAAACACTAATTATGCACCTGGTTATACGGGACCTTGTTCATGACCATAAACTCTTATGCCTTGCAACTCTTTTTGGCATCATCATCCAGGTCAATTGTGTTGCATTCAGACCCTTGTGATTGAATAGACCCAGTGTGCAAAGTTCCACCAGGAATCTTGACCTGGGAGATCAGCAGATCTGAAACCATATCCATAGCAGAAAGTGGAAGGGCTAGAAGCTTGTCAACTTTGCTGTCAACCACTGGCAGAAGGGCTTGCTATGGTTTTATTTTGATTATGAGTTTCTCTGCCTTTGGCTGCTGAGTTGCCATCACTGATGGTAGACAGGCAGAAGTGATGAAGGACTGCATGTATGCACTAGTTGAGGACTAGTAACTTCAATACATTTCCTTATTGGGCAGGTCTCATGATGTGCTTGCAAAAATTTTGCTACTGACATTATTTTTGCAAACAACTGTAATACCCAGGTTCCTACACAGCCCTTCTGCTGGGAGTCTAAGGGCATATTCTGAGTGTTGGTGTATTCCAAGGCAATGTCTGAGTTTCAAACTCAGTAGAACTTTATTTCCCTAGCACTCCCAGCAGGGGCTGCAAGAAAACACTGAAATAATTATTAGTGCCACTCAAAGTAAATAGATGCTTGGGTGTTTGTTGGGTGTAGGCTTGTGAGTTTTGGCTGAGGTTGCTGACATGTGGCAGAATTCAGGCTCTGATTATCCTGCCTTCCCACTGACTGCTGTTACCATTGTGCTCCATGGACTCTCCTGGCCTGCCTGCAATGCAATCTGCCAAATTAGTGGCAAAACAAGTTGTCCCTTGTGTCCACTGGGAAAAGCCATATGCTGGATGAACTGATCACCTTATTGAGTGGTGCTGGACCCATGAGTTGGAACAAAAGAAGCTCTTTTCTGACTCTACACAGGATGTTCAAGAGGAAGGTAGGGCCAAGCAACAGTTATGCCATGGCAAGAATCAGATATATGTTGAGATGGCAAAAGTTATCTTCCTGCATGACAAGACTGAAGAATTCCATGCCCTGGCTATGACCAATCCTGGCATTTTTGCCAGTTTGATCTGTAGTCATCTTGATATGTAGGTTGTGTGTAGCCTTCTTTCAAACATTTTCACTTAAGAAAATTACAGCTTGAAATCAAAGTATTGAAAACAGAATGTGCTGCTTGGGCAAACAGGTTCTGGGTGTACCTATGAGGATCTTATGAGTGGTGGAAAGACAAAAAATATCATCAGTACATTATGACCTGAGTTATCACATCCTGTGGTATGTTGATTGTTATCAGAGGAAATCCAGAAAGATTTCCCTTGGTGGGTGGATTTGCATGGGTGGTGGTGTACTAACCATGCCTACAACAACACTTGGAGTGCTACTGATAGCAGGCAAAACTTCTCTATGCATGCTGTCAAGCTTTTTAAGTTTCAGCCAGAATTGCTTCTTGACTCCACTCCACTTGGTACCCTGGCTAGGACCCTGAAAATTAGTGTTCAGAGTCATGAAGAGCAGAGCCTGCTGCACTCCACAATGGCATATAGTAGTGATTAATAGATCTCTTTGAATGCTAAAAAGCCTTCAAGCAGTAATACAACACCCACCCTGATGTTGCAACCAGGGCACCTGCCCCAAGGGCAGGACCACAGGTGCCAAACCCTGGCATCACACCAAGCCAACAACACACCTCTTGTCCCTCAACCAGAAGCAGCCTGCAACCCCTAGTGGATGTCATTAACACTCTGGGAGAAAGCATCCATGACAAGGATGCAGGCAGGCAGTTCCTGGACAAGCACCAGTTCACCATAATGGGCAAAGAAGCAACACTGGAACACATCTTGCATGCCCTGTTCTACATATCCCAGATGAAAGGGTGACCCCCTCAGCATGCTCAGCAATATGCACAGCAGCCTACCTGGTGCAAGATATCTCCATCTCCACCACAACAGTGGCAATCACTGAAAATGTCACCTTGAAGCTCAAAAACTCAGTGGTGGCAGCTATCTCCCCTCAGATCACCAAGGTTCTCACCATGGCCAATTCTCTGAATGATCTTAATGACAAGCTGAACACAAGCATTGAGGAACTGAACAGAAAAACAAGATACATATTTGACCAGAATGATGATGCTAACCATGCTCCAACAGATCATCAACTGCAAACTCTGCACATTGAGATTGCAACTATCAAGGAAACAGTAGCAGAATTAAAGAATTTGGTTTCCACTGCTCAGCAACCAATGACAACACCAGCCCTGTACCAGAATGCCCTCCTGTCCCACCTCCAAGAGAGCATGCACCCAGCAGTAATGAGCATTAACTCCCCTGTAGGCATTGCAAGAGTGCACTCAGCCATCAAAGAGTGACAAATCCTTTTGGACCCAGCCCATGACCATCCAAGAATCAACAGCAACACCATGAAGGATGATCTCATCAACCTGATGAAACAGGCATTGATTGTAGTAGAATCAGCTGAAAGCCCCAGGATTCAGCTGAAGTCAGTTACCTGCCTATGCAACAATGGTATTGTAATTGAGCTCAACAGCCAAGAGGCAGTGGCATGGGTAAAAGATCCAACCAACAAACTAACATTCCTAGAGAAACTTGGCAGCAACATCAACACCAAGGACCATGTCTACAACATCATCATACCATTCTTCCCCATGTCTGCTGAAATTACCAGTCCAGGAACCCTCTGCAGTATTGAAAGTGAGAATGACATCCCCAAAGGCTCCATAGACCATGCATGATGGATCAAGGACCCAGCAAAATGCAATAGCAGGCAAAGGGTAGCACATGTCCTGCTGTCCCTAATGTCCCCAGAAACAGCCAACAAACTGCTGAAAGAAGGCATCTATGTATGTCAACATGGAATGACTTTGCCTGCATAAAGATAAAAAGGAACCTATGTGATGGCTCAAAATGCCAGTGCCTATGGCACACAGCCAGAGACTGTGCTCATCACAAGGACACATGTGGCACATGTGCCATGCCACACCAGACTGCACAGTGCAGTTCACCCCATACCAAATTCTGTGTCAACTGTGAAACTGACACTCATTCCAGTACAGACTGCCAATGCCCAGATTTCATCAAGAAATGCAATGCAATGGATGAATGAACCCTGGAAAACTTGATGCCCTACTTCCCAACTAATGAAACATGGACACAAGTTCTACTCCCCCCACATCCAACAACACCTCTGATTCCAACCAGACTGATGAACACAAACATGAGCCAGGAATATTCACTTTGCACAGGAAAGTACATACAATGGATCAACCCTTAGAATGACCTCACCCCATGGACCCTGCCCATCAACATGCATGTCAGTGCTCCACTTTGTGACAGTAAGAATGTCCATGTAAGTGCCTGTGGACATGATTCCGAATGAGTCATCCAATGTATCTTGGAGGGTCTTTCAGATAGTTAAGGCATCAACATCAACATCTACATCAAAGTCTGCTGTTCCAGCTGGGAGGGTAAGTGAGAGACAGAGGTAGTGGTGGTTGGCAGGGTGTGTGAGGGACATCTTCACACAAGTGGCAGCTTCTATGTTTATGTTCTTCACATGTTCTAAGGAGTTATACATATGTTGATTGCTATCAGAGGCAATCTAGAAAGATTTCCCTTGGTGGGTGGATTTGCATGGGTGGTGGTGTACTAACCCTGCCTACAACAACACCTGGAGTGCTGCTGACAGCAGGCAAAACTTCTCTATGCATGCTCTCAAGGTTTTTAAGTTGCAGGCAAACACCCCAGCAGTGGATCTCAACTATCATCCTGCAGCTTCAGCTGTACCAGGTTCATCATCTATGGAGTTTGAGCTTGAAGATGGTGAGATAGGGGAGGAGGAAGGTGATGGTGGTGACACTTATCAACTACCCATAGGCCATTCTGTAGTGACAAGTGTGGCAGATGATAGTTGTGCCCTTCTGCCTTCCCCCCACTTCATGTCTCCATCACTGTTACTTGCCCTTCCATCTGCCCCTCCCCTCTCATTGCATGCTGCCATGTTGCCTGCTGTCCCCTCTGCTCCTCCATTTGTTTCTGAATGGCCAATGCTGGTCATCCCACCCCCCCTCAACTTCAAACAAGTCATCATTGTCCTTGGCTATCAGCTTAAATGATGTCCCTCCCCCCTTCATCTCTTGCTGTCTGAAAACCCAGCCAACTTGTCCATCTCTTGAGCAAGAGGATCATCTCCCAAAATCCAAGTTGGCATTGATGCCAAACACTGATGAGTCATCCAATTCTGATGCAGTACCTACTGATTTTTTTCTGTGCTCCATGTCTCCTTGTCATCTCCATCTAGCCCCTTCCATTCTGATGATAGCAACTCTAAGCTGTCATTGTCTAAGCTGTCCCAGAAGCATGCATGCAAGACCCCCACTGACCAACTATCATCAAATTTGGCCTCTACTTTGATGAATTTTGTTGAATGTTTCCATCAGGTGCAGCAAGAAAGGTCAGACATCAAACAACACTGGCTCAACTTGGATTATTGGAAGGTGAAGGCTAGGGTTGACAACCATCAGGTGGACCATGACCACCAGCTGGAGGTGCAGCATGCATGGTATGTGCATGAAGTGTTGCACAGAGGATAGGGACTAAAGGGCAAAGGCAGAACACTTGCCTTTAGCAGATCAGTACATATGTGTTGGTCTTGTAGTAGTTGAGAGGAGAGCAGTTCTGAGTGAGAGAGAAGTAAAACTGGGTAGTTAACTGAGAGTCCTAGAGGGCTCTGTGCCCTGTTTATATACATGTCTGGTGTGTACAGACCAGGTGTTGCACCTTGTATCTAAGACTGCCTAATATATCCTAAGAGCACCTTCTAAATAGAGATGTCAAGTACTGGAGATAAGGAGATAACAAAGAACCAGATAACTGGGTTCATGGAACACTGTAGAATAGTATGGAACATATTATTCATAGAATGGTCATGTGATGCCATAACCAGTTCAACATGAAGAAGTGATGGCAGCTCAGGAGGTTGAGAAGATGAGGCCTTCCATTCAGCTGGAGCAGCTTTGGGCTCAGACATTTGCCTTGCAGAGAGGGGTAGCAGGTGGTGAGACTCAAGGTATGTACTTCATCTAATGTCCAAGATATTCACCACCTTGACTAGTATGTGACCATATTCTCATCATCATCTGATATGTACTTGAATCATTGTCCCCCCTTTTCATTTTTTTAAAACATGCAGCATCCCCCCTCCCCCCTTCTCCTGCCTTCCTACATATATTCACACTTAAGTAGCATGTTTGTGAATATAAACAAATGATTTGTTAATATTCCTGTGGGTGCCATTGAGATTTAAGAACACAAAGTCCAGGTAAAATAGAAGTAAAGAATACACCACTGATGTACAAGTATTTATATTACTCCTGTAAGTATTGATGCAAATTGATTACAAGCTTGTCTCTAAATCTTTGCCCCTCTGATCCAATATAGTTTCCTTGGCCACCTCCACCCTTACCCTCATCTTCATCATCTTCAGCTTCCCCAGAGAGAGGAAACTCCAGAAAATGCATCAGCTGATGGTACTAATCCAAGACTCTCCTCAATATTGATGATCATATTGTGGAGAATCAGGCAGCTTCAGCCCCATGCATTGCAATAATCCAAGTCTTCTGGAGTCTGTATTTGAATTTGACATTCTTGCAGGGATTGGAAATGCCCTTTGAGACAGCCATAAAAGTGTTCAGATTGAACATGTATCTTGCCATGGCAGATGAGTAAGTGTTCTAGTAGATAAGAAAGGCTTCACATACCTTTGATAGATGATAATTAAATGTTTTTTGAACCCTGGTCAAGTGACCTGAAGCAGGTCTCTTGAATGGCACAACACATCATGTCTGACATCCATATGCAGAGTCAGCCCAGAGCCACCCATCTTCACCAAAAAATCTTTCAGGTGACCAAGCACATTGGGTGTGCTGGAAGGCACTGGCATCATGCAGGCTACCAGGAACATCAATGACATAATCCACAATGTGAAGGTTGTGGGGGAAGATAACAATCTTGAATACAGGTGAATACAAGTGGTCAGCAAGTTGTAAGTGCTCACCTGATTGGAAAGAGAATAATTGGATTTCTGTCAAAAATCCCTCTCCATGCAACCCAGGCTTCTGAAATAAATTGAACAGTGTTCCATCAACACATAAAATCCCCCCCTCCACTGAGGACATGTTCTCTCCTCCACATATTTCTTTCCCCTCTCCTTCTCCTTCCTGTCTGGATTTTCAAGATTAAAGTGGATCAGTTGATCACGGTGGTGTAGAATGGCAACCACCACCCACTTGTAACAGTTGTGGACAGTGCCAGCAGAAACACCAGCTCACTCTGCCATATCCTGGGATGTGGCAGCATTCCCATAATGCCCAGCAGCATTAAGGAAAATAGCAAGTTGGATTGGGACTGGGAGCTGGGGGTTATTGGAGTTGATGTAGAAGATAGGATGTGCCTCAATCCTGTCCACTATAGAAGAAAAAACCTCTGGACTGACTCTGAGTTTGCACTGAAAGAGGTGGGGGTGGTCAATTTTCCACTCATCAAGGAGGTGGAGCTGAGGGGAGTGGCTAGGTCTTGGTCATTTATTCAGGACACAAGTCTTGTCAACTTCATCCTGGAGTGGCAGCAATAGCATCATTGAAACCAGAGAAAGCAAGGGTTGTAGATAAAATATGCTCCATCAGATCAGATGAGGAGCTGTCAGAGTGTGCAGTTCTGGAAGATGGGGAAGATGGGGAAGAAGGAAAATCAGTACTTTGATCTGAGTCATCACCTGTGCCCTCAGAGTCAGAAGATTCAGCCAGTTGCAGTGCTACATGAAGTATATCTAAGTATTGCAGCAGGCCAAGGTGCTCCCTGGCTTGTTGAAGGATATCTAGCAGCTCTTGATGTTCAGAGACTCTGGGCATTGTGTGGATGGGTGGTTATCAGTTGTGACTCCAGGTCCCTCTGCCTCTGCTGGTAGTGTTGTTACTGCTACTCTCAACAACTCTTAACTCTTTTTTGCTACCATCAAAACCTCATTTAAGAGAGAAGAAGTGATTGAGCATCAATGTGCTGAGGAGTCTGAGATCAAATTCTATGTGGTGCTATCACAATGACAATGTGAGGAAGAGGACTGGCTGATGCACAGGTGACCAGAGATGCTGGTAGGGGACAGGCCAATACTGAGTGCACCAGTGCTGGCAGTGCCAGAGAACCCCATGCCAGCAGAAGGCTCAAAGGTGAGGGGCAAGGCTAAGGCACTGACTGACCCAGTGCCAGTCAGCCCATGTTCCCAGTGCATCAGAGCTGAGGTGGAGTGCACATTCAAGTTGGTGAAGGCAAGTAAGCATGGAAAGAAGTCATGTGACCAGTGCTCAGGTCTGAAGGAGCAGTGTGTACTGCCAGGTGGGTCAAAAGGCATGGGGGCTGTGTCCAAAAAGAAGTGAGCACTGGAGGAAATGACATCACCAAGGGCCAGTGAGAAGAAAAAACAAGCACAAGCAAAAAGTCTGGAGGTGCAGGTGTAGGCCAGGCCTTGAAGGTCTGAGAGCATCACTGGGGAGATCCTGGTAGCATGGGGGTTACACACCATCACTGCTGCCATAGACTGGCATACCACCAAGATGGCCAAACACCAGTGGATTTCCTAAGAGACACAGCATGCACAGAGACAGTTCAACAACTGTCTCTATGACCTTCTTCAAGAAATGGAGTATTGGCAGGTGGCAGAGGTTGGAGAGTCATGTGACAAGGAGACCACTGGCAAAGAGACTGGTGATGAGAACATGGAAGGGGAGGTAGAGGAAGGTCCAGAGAGTGACCCCAAGGTGTGAGTGCCAGACTGGGGGCCAGTCTTGTAAATATGAAGGTTTTTGTTTTGTATTTTTTCTGTTTGTTAGTTTTGTTTGCCCATTTTTCTGTCCCATGCAAAACAGTAATATAAGGTGAAGACTGAGAACCAGTAAGTAAATGAAAGTCCAGGATTCTCAGAACAAAACAAAGTCTGAGGGTAACATAGTTGTAAGTGATACAGTTTGGGAGAAAAAGTCAGAAGGGGGGTATGACATAGTTTAAAGTAGTGTACCAGTACTTGTAGCTAGTACCAGGACATTGACTATCTACCAGGATACAAGGTTAAGCATCAAATGTGAAGTAAAAAAACATTACAAAGGTATGCACTACCACAGGGTGCTATCCCCCCCTTAAGTACTGAGTGCCAAGGTACAGTGGGGCCAGCACAAAGATCCAGAGTTCCAGAGTTTTACTGGAAAGGGGTGAGAGCATGACCATAAAACAAAAACTTCAAGTACCAAGAGGGTGGTGAAGGTGAAGTCCAGTAAGGGAAGAAGGGTTGCAAGCCAGAAGGACTGGGGACTGGAAAATGGCACTGAGTGCTGGTCAGAGGTGTGAGGAGGTGGAGGAGACTGGAGATGTTGTTCTGGTGGGTGTGTGTGAAAAGGAGAGGTCTGGGGGTCCTAACCAAGCCAAAGTGATGACAAGGATGAAGCAGGCAACAATGACTGCTGCTGCATACCCAAAGAATGGGTGGGAATAGGTCTGAATGAAGAGTTCATTTGATTATTGCCACCTCTCTTCTCTGCTGATGAGTTAAGGGCAGAGCTGGCCCAGGACAAAATGTTGGTGGAAAGCTGGGGCAGGACAATGAGGGAGATGTGTAGGAATGTAGTTGTTAGGGAAGGATGACATTGAGTAGGATGATTTAGAAATGAGGGTGAGGGTACTTTGATAACAAAAAGGTGGTTCAGAGGTCCCAGAGTGGAGGAAATGTGTTGCTTTAATGTTTTAATTAGAAAGATGATCTTCCTGGGGAGGTTGTTTTTTCAAGTTGCCTAAAGGGGAAAGACAGGGAAATGAGCACAAGAAAGTTCCAGGGGGCCTTGCAAGCAGGCTAAGCCTGAAAGTGAAGTCCAGAGCAGAACAATGAGTGCCAGTTACCATACTTCAGGCAAGCAGAGAAAAACCCCTTTAGATGGAGAGGGCAGAGTTAATAAGGAAGGAACAGGGGACAACTGGTACACTGGGGTTGCCTACTAAGCAGGGCACCTCTCAGAGGTCTGGGATGAACTTCTGGGGCATAACATCAACATCAGGTTGGCAGGTTCTTGATCCATGAAGGCCAGTTGGGAAGAGATGACTGAACATCAGAAAAGGTGAAGCCAGGGTTGCAAGAAGCAAGACTCAGAAGTGACCAGCAGGCCAGAGTGTAGGATGAGTGCTCCAGAGAGCAAGAGAGTCAAAAGCCAGGATTACTGGTACAAGGTACTACTCCAATCCCAATCAATCAATGAATCATGTAGGGGGAGTTATTGGTTTCCTAGTACCAATGTTTTAGAACCCAACAAAAACCTACAGATTGTTACCAGAGTAATCCTGCTGGTTAGAGAGTCATAGATGCTTCATGAGGGTTGGAGACAGAGTTCTCCTGGAGCAGGCTATGTTGCACCAGAGGAATGAAACCAGGTTGGTAGTGTCCAGAGCTGGGACACACCACTAGGTAGTCAGGGACAAGGGATGGCTTGAAAAGGTTGGTGAGTCAGTTGTTGAGTGAGCTAGGGATAAGTCTGGTGACCCATGCAGAAGGGTGAGACCAAAGTTGATGGACAGGTGCCAGGCCAAAGTCTGGAGAAGTAGAGACAGGGAGTTAGACATGACCACATAGACAATAATGAACCTATCCAAGTGGGAGTAATAATATACTGTTAGAACCAGGTTCCAAGGGCTAGGTCCAGGCTGGAATATTGAGTACCAGTGTAGGGAGTGTATACTCCCTGGAGACAATATAATAATTCAGCAGCATTGTTCTACCACCACAGCCTGCCTCATCTCTGAAACAAGTCCATCATGCTTCACTCAGCTGTCTCAGTGCTCCACTCAGCCACAATTACCATCATGCCTGGTCTCATTATGTCCCAATCAGTCAGTTCCCCTATCCCTGCCAGCAACATTGCCACTGCTCCTCAGCTACCATAATAATAAGCCCATCCCCTAAAATGTGCAGTCTCTTCATTACATGTGACTCCTGATCACTGTCCATTGGTGATCCCTACCAATGTATCACATGTCATCTTGTCTCCTCAGCACCTATGTCCACTCTACAAGCACTGAGGCTGTCACTCCCTTAGTAATGCTGCCTTCCACATCCCTCCTTGGTTGACAAAATTGCTGCTAGCCTCCACCATGCACCCTTGCTACCCAGGCACATAGTCTATACCACTTCTCCTTTACTTACCTTGTTTTCTGGACATTACCTTCCTCCACTTTCATCTACATCACTGCAGAGCATGTGATTATCCATGTGTCAGCCTTTATATTTTCTTTTATTGCTTTTTTGACACATGACAGATCTGGTATATTCTGTCTCTATGATACAAAAGTCTGACATACTTAGAAAAATACACACCCAACTTTTGGAGTCAGGATTTGCATGTTCAAGAGTCTCTGAGTACCTTGAGTCAAGTCCTCCTGTGTTTTTCAAGTCTGTAGCATCTTCCAGTCTCTCATCCTGCATCTTGTCAAGTTCTGTGCCCTTTCACTGCTAGAAAAGCTGCTTCACCTACCACAAGCCCATCATACTGCCTACAGAGCCTCTAGCACCTACCTACAAGCCCAAGAGTCCCTAATCACTGCCCTACAAGTTATCACCTTTGGAAAATATCCTTAGCTCTCCAGGAGTTTATCCTGCACCTTTCCAGCAGCAGACTTTCAAGTTCTTGTGCCTTCCACCTCATCCAGCCCTTAGGGAATTATTTCCCAGACATTTCATACCCTCTGCATCACTGCCCTTGTCTCATTCCAACTCAGCACCCCTTGGGATGAGTCTAGGATTTTCCTACAGCTTTCCCCACTTTTCCATTTGCACTCTCACAAGAAGTGTTGCCTGCACTGGTCTAGTTCCAGTAGGAATATCATGAGTTCCAGAACCTATGGAGGTGGCACAACACCCATGTTGGCCTCAGCTCATGAACTGGGCCCTTGGATGTGCAGTTCAATATTATCACTAAGTACATACAGGAGTAAGTACATGGGTTATATACCTAAGTGCTGGAAGTACCAATACCAGTGTACCAGTAGTCTTGGTAATCTGTAGTGCAAAAGCTATGTACTGAATGATTAATCAACCATCAGGGAGGCCAAAGGCCAGGTCCACTGGTGGCTGACACATCTACCATGGAACAAGAGGCTAAACTAAGGTAATTCATACACACCTAAATACAGAACAAGACAAAGGCAGTGGGCTGGAGTCTGAACTCTGGGGTCTGGAGATCAGTCACACAAATGCCAGAGGAAAACCATCTACTGGAAATAGTGTCAATTAGTAAAGTGTGATAGCTGTAAGTTGCATGATCATGACATTCATTGTCTGTGACTGATGCTACTTTGCTGGAACTCAATGTACAGCAGAGACAAAAGCACAATGTGCCTGAGACAAAAAATGATTGGTAATTGTAAGTAAGAATCACAGATAGAACACCTGTGACCCCACTTAGCCTTGAAAGGCCCACCAATCACATCTCTATTCTGTAATGTCCTCAGCAGTCCCTCAGCAACCAGCAGACACACAATAGTTGAATCGGTGAAGTCAGGTAGTAGGCACTTGAGAAGGGATTGTCTATCAAGGGGCTGAAAACTGCAAACCTTGATAGCACAGTGTTCCTGACACTTGTCTTGGTCTACAGTTTCACTCAGTCACCTACAGCTCAGCAGCCACTTGCAAGGGACCACTTAGGAAGGGGTGCCTGGAAAAGATCTAGAGAATGTGTTAGAATTTAAAACACCTTGAACAGGTCAAAGGAGATCCAAAGTTTTTTTTTATTTTTTTTTTAATTCTGTATTAAAGTGCGTGAGGTACATGACGTCCCTATGTTGCACTAAACGAGGCACAATTGTCTGGATACAAGAGATGGGTCAGCTAGCGGTACTGTTCAACAATAGCCGAGTACTGTGCACACTCAGCCAAAACGGGACCCGAGGGCCCCCAGAAACTAATCTGCTAAGGTAAACGGTGAGTGGAATAATACTACAGCTAAGAGATCAGAAGAGGGTGGCGGGGTGGGTGGTGATCACTTCCTTCTACGAGGAAGCATTGGTACGTAGGGGTCGTGTGGCAGGTTGTATGTCGCGGTGACCTCGCTGGCCGGTGCAGAGGTAGATAACCTAAGGTCCCGTCCCTATGGGTACCTATGAATATGGGGGAGGCGCCGTCAAATTTCAGTTTGATGACTTCGAGTGTTCCCTCTGGGAACGAAGTGTTTAGGGTGAGCGGGGAGGGGATGAAGATGCTGTCCCTGAAGGTGATGGGGAGTTCTTGCTGGGCTAGAGCAGAGACTAGCCAGGTCGGGGGATTAGCCATGGGTTTCGACGACCCATCTGGTAGAAGGGTGAGCAAGACGGGGGGGTGATGGGAGTGTTGGGGGATGGCACGAGTCATGTGATCTTCTTCCGAAGACTCCGAGGGTGAGTCGCTGTGATGTGCACAGCATGCCTCATGGGACGTGATGTAGTTGGTGAACTTGTCCCTTAAGTTGGCGATTTCCTGGCGGAGTTTAGATAGCTCGGTTTCTAGAAGGTTCCCCTGGGGGGGAGCGGGCTTAGGGTGAGCCGAGGGGGGGGTGGTGGGGGATGGCTTGGGTGTCGTTGGATGGGCCCTCTTGGGCGCTGTGGTCTCTTTCATTTGACCTCGAAGATGTACGTACAGGTTGTTCTGGTAAAGCCTGAGCCATCCGGACTTCACCTTTCCCGACTCGCCATCGATAGCGATGGGATTTAGATGGGCTTTAAACGAATGGAACACGGCAACCACCCAGTGGATAGCCCTGGGCACCGCCTTGTCGCAAGTGATGGGGATGGTTGGGACTTGGAAGGACCGGTCTTTGTTGGGACCGCCCTTGGTTGTCCAAGTCCAAGTCGGGGGGTGAGCGGCAAGGTGTTTTAGAACGAAACGGGGAGCTGACGGTGGTATGAACCGGGCTTTGAAAGAGCCCTTGTAGCGTCTGCAACATCTGAAGTCATCTGCACGGTGAGGTGTGTGGGGGGACCCAGGGGAGGGGTGGTAGCAAGAGGCATCCGGAGATTCAAGTTATAATCAATTGATCATGTCACACCAATAGGATAAAATACCAAGATTTACCCAGAAAATAATGTGAAAAGTGCAAAAATGCGAAATATATGGCTAAAAGTGCATTTAAAGTGACCCCAAAGTCCCAATATCTATTAGAATGGACCTTGCACATGAAGAGCAGAAGGTATCTCACCAGTTAATTGATAGACCACAGCCAAAAGACCAAAAATGGTCAAAATGCGAAATATTTGGCTAGAAATCCATTTAAAGTGGTGCAAAGAGTCCATCATGCATCAGAGCAGGTCTGGCAGACACACAGGGGAAGGTATCTCACCAGTGAAGTGCAAAGCAGGCTTATCTAGGAAGATAAGCACTTTATCATCTTCTTGCTCACTCATTAATGCTTACAGAGTGTTATTTACTGTGTATATACTTTGTATCTGTAAGGGGTGAGCCTTCTCATCCACTTATTCACTTATCACTTGAATATACACACAACCAGTGTTATATTGAGTGATGCAGTAAGGTAGAAAAGAAGTTACTTTTTACTTAGTGAGTGCCCTCCTACATGCAGGCACTCATCATTACATAATATCTGTACAGTACTGGAGTTCAACTATGCAAATGAACTCTGTACCAGCCCCCTATCTTAACAAGGGCTATGCACAAACCAACCACTGAGCCAGTAGTAGATAAGGAGGGTTCACCCCTCCTTACACCCTCCCCCTGAAGAACCTGCTTACGGGTTCTTCAAAGTCAAACAGTAACAACTCCACAACATGTACACAATTTACAATCACACTCATGTATATACAAACCACAAGTGTGACAGACCCAATGAGAATGCCATGCGAGTGACCCGAGCATTACATAGGTGCAGGACTGCCCCCATCAACCTCCATAGACAGCTCCCCAGTGCTGGGAGCTGCCAGGGCTTCGAAGTCCCAGTCCTCAATTTCCGTACTGAGGACGACCCCTCTGACTACCTCAGCACCTCTCAGCAATTGAGCACTGGCAGGGATGGGCTCAACATCTCGGAAGTCCCACAGTCCCAACTCCTGGGCATGCTCCATGTAGAATTCAAGGGAGCGCTTTTCAGCCAGTCGATCGTTGTTGGTACCCATGAGGTAATCAACCTGCATCGTGCCATTGTGGACATGTTGTCCCTTCTCGTGAAGTGCATCACTTTCATCAACCAGGAAGTTCATGCCCCACAAGTAGAGATCGTTGGCTTCCTGGAAGCTCAGCCCATTCTTGGTGAGATACCAGGCTATGTCCATGGGCGATGGTGTGACATCCTTAGCTGCATCCCAGTTGCACTTGGCATCTGGGATGATGGTCAGTCCTTCACTCTCCATGATGGCCCTGTACTGGCCAGCAACTGCAAATAGTCTGGCAAAATTATGATGCCACCCATGTTGGTTGGAGTTGTAGCAGAATTGAGGTGTGAAGTACCCTTCCAGGATAAAGCCTCTGAGTCATCACAATAAGGCAGCCTCTTTGTCCTCTGCAAACTCTTTGATCAGGCCAGCCACTCCTGGGAAGCTTGACATCTCATCAACATCTATGTACCTCTGCATGTACTCCCTCCAGCACAGTAGAGGTTCCCCCCAGTTCAGAGCGAGCCTGGAAGTATTGTCCTGGTGGGACCTTTTCATTGGGTCCCTGCAATCAATTACTGGGGGTATCGTGGGGACAGGCAGCATCGATGCCTGAGGGTTCACCTTGGTATGTGGAGGGGATTCGACAACAGGTGGGGTTCTGTCCACCTGGGGGGTAGGAGTTGGCTCATGAGGGATCATAGGCTCCTCATGAGCCTCGGCAGGGCTGGCTTGACATCCTTCATAAGCTGGGGGTGGGTAAGGCGCAAGCCCTGTAACAGAGGACTTGTAGTTTTCATGTTTGGACTTGCCTTTGGCTGCCATCCAAGCGGGAGGGTGCCATTGCGACAGCATGTAGGCAGTGACAGGGTTCTTGGCTGGTTTCTTTCCCATGTGCCTGTCGACATCGGCCAAGTACCTATTGAGCCAGGTTATGAGGCATTGGGCAGACCTGGCATTATGTGCATGGCTTTTGTCAGTCTCCCTGGATGCATGAGTGTAGACTTTGTCTATCTCATGGGGTGTATTTAACAGGTGCACTGCACCTGGGGGGGCCACTCTGAACAGTGTTGGAGTGTAGCTTGCAGATATTGCCCTCTCCATGTCATAGCAGTGAGGGGCTTCAAACTGGTAGAGGTTCTGCTGCACTCGAATATGCAGGAACTTCCTGCCATTCAGTGGAACGATGGCTTGGTGAGGGTGTTCCCTTTGATCGATGGGGAACATGGTAGTGGCCTCTTTGAGGCAGTCAGTCAGAAGGGGGCATTTGAGACGAGGCCATGTTTCCATGGACTCATTGGGAGTGTCGTGCAGCATCTCGTGGGATTCCACATGGGACACAGGAGGGTCAGTGACAGACATGAGGTTGGTGGCATGAGGAGGGGAGTGAGGTTGTTGACTATGTGCAGTGGGGGGCGCCCCACTCCCTCCCCCTGAAAGACGAGCCACAAGGCTCGCAGACAAAGGCCCAGCACCTGCTGGCTGGGGGGGCAGTCATGATGGGGATGGGATGCCAGGGAGGCCACACATGCACGTTTGAAGTTGTGGTCTTCTTCGAGGCACTCACACTTGTCCTGGTAGTGGTGAGCATGGGAGCACCAGTAGTCTTGGTCGGCCTGAAGTCGATCGACATCCTGTCGCAAGGTCAAACTGTCATCCAGCCCAAGGAGACATGACAGCACATGCACACAATCGGATTGTGCATGTACAGGGTCAGGTGACCCAAGCACCAGGTCTTGTGCCATATGCAGTGTGTATGCTGAGCATGTGCTGCAGCTGTCCAGCCAGCCACAGTCATTGTGGACGATCATGCTGAACTCACTGGCATGTCACTTTCAACGTGGGGGTGAGACAGAATGCTCATGATGATGTTTGGGGTTGTGGGAGCATGAGCAAGAGGGGGAAGGGGACCTGGAGTATGCTGGTGACCGACGACAAGGGGGGGGTGTCATCCCTTGCACATCATTTGGAGGTACAACGACATGCCCTGTCATTGGGGGACATGGACACGTCAGTGGGGACAGCAGTGTCTCAACACGGAGATGCTGCTGGGGCACAGGAATGGGGCAGACAATGGGACATGGCTATCTAGATGTTACTACATAGATGCTGTAAGAAGAGAAGAGTAGAGAAATGAACAGGAGAAAATTTTTGGAAAAAGGAAAGATGATTGTGTAATCAAGTGATAAGGTTTTGTTGCAACCAAACATGCTAAGTATGTAGCTGGTGGCAAGTCCAAAATGGGCATGAGATAGTTGAGGGGCATGACAGTGGTCGTGTAGTCAGGTGCAAGTCATGTGTGCGGAACAGATGTAAAGCACAAGGCCATTCACTACTACACAGTAGCATCTGTAGTATGCCAACTGTGTTTAGGCAGTCAGCAGGGTTCATCCACACCATGCAGCTCGAGGTACCTATCTAAGGCCTCAAGGTCTTTACAGTGCAGGTAAGGTTCCCAAGTGGAGTCTGGGAGACTCCACTTGACCAGGAATTCCAGCTGACAGCCCACCCATCAGTGGGCATTTATTTTGTCTACCAGCCATTCCACATCATTGGGCATGCCCACATCATAGAAGACATGGGCATCGCATTTAGGGAACAATGCATTGTCATTGGGTTCATGGCGATGCAGGAGGTTAGCATGGAAGGTTGGGTGGATATGCTGTTCCTGGAGCTGCTTTGGCAGCTTCAGAGTGTACATATCCATGGATGGGTTTGCTCAAACAATTTTCATGGGGCCAATGTACTTGGGGAGGAGCTTCCATGCACGTCCCTTGGGCAAGGTGAGATTCTTTGTGGATAGGTACACCAGGTCTCCCTTAGCATACTTCCCTCCTTCCCTCCATCGTTTGTTAGTGTGGTGTGTCTGCACCGCATGGGCCTTGATTATGGTGTCATGTGCCATCGCCAGGTTTTCCTTTGCTTGACAGATGAAGGACGTTACCCCAGGAGCAGTTGTGACTGACTGCTCCTCGATGTTAGGGCAGCGATTGGGGCAAGTACCCATATATCAACTCAAACGGTGCAAATCCCATCGAGCCGCTTATGCTCAAGTTGATGGTGAACTCAACCATTGGTAGCTTTTCAGCCCAGTCTCATTGATCTGGGGAGACCAGGCCTCATAGGATTTGTGATACATTCCATGTCACTCATTCAGAAGCTCCATCCATTTGAGGATGGAAGGCTGTGGACATTAGTAGCTTCACATCCAGGAGTTGGTGGACCTCATGCCAGAATTGTGATGTGAATTTGGCATCACGGTTGGATACAATCGTGTCAGGGAGACTGTGTAACCTCATGATCTCCTGAATGAATGCCCATGCGAGCTCCAACGCTCGTATGGTGGTGGTGACCAGCACAAGATGTATCAATGATGTTAATCGGCATAGTACTACCCATAGGTAGTCAGTGCCATTGCTTTTGGGGAATGGGCCAATGGAGTTCCACAGCCTCTTAGGAATTGGCAGGGAGTGGAGTAGAACAGCAGGGCATGTGTTGTCAGTCTTGGTGGTCTGGCACACTGGGCATGATCTGCAGAATCAGTTGACATCTTTGCCTATGCCAGGCCACCAGAAGCATCAATGGATGTAGTCCCCAGTATGCAGTGCTCCAAAGTGACCAAGTGTTTTGTGGGCATGCTTGATCACTTGTGCCATCAGTCGATCATTCCTCCAGTCGACGTGGGGGAGACAGAGTACTCTGTCTCCTGTTGTGACCTTCAAGTAGATCAGCCCATTGTCGATGTCGAATCCCTTGTGGTGATCCAGGTGTAGGATTACCTTTGCCAGGACGGGATCTGCTGGGTAGCCCTGCCTGATGCAGTTGAGGAAGCCACACTTGCCCTGGAAGTGGGTAATGAGCATTTGTGGGTCCCCTGCAGAGTCGAGTAGAGTAGGATCCTCACTTGTGGAGGTGCAAGTGGGTTCTTCCCTTCCTGGCTCTGCATGTCATCTCAGCATGTTGGCTTCCATTCGACATTCCTCCACCAGCTCTCCCATTTTCAGTGTCTCATCTCGCATTGCTGTGAGACACAACTCTCTCAGTCTGTCGATTGGGAGGTCGTCCCCTTCTGGATCAAGTCAAATGTTGGCTGTTGCCCATTTGACAGCCTCCTTTGGTGCTTTGTCTCCCCCATCTGTCTCGTAATAGCAAGACAGGCAATCGGCCACCCTGTTTTCCGACCCTTTGATGTATATGATCTTGGTGTTGAACCATGATAAGTAGTCCATCCAGCACATCTGATGGCTGGATAGGCATTGTTGTGTGCGAAGAAACTGGAGGGCTTCATGGTCCATGATCACCTTGAAGTGGAATCCCAAGAGCTTGTCCTCCCACTTCAGCAGTGCCTCGAGTATGGCGAGAGTTTCCCTCTCAAATGTCCGATAATTGTGCTGGGCATCTGTGAGCTTCTTCGACATGAATCCAGTGGGTTGACAGTTTTGCCAGGTTGGACCTTGGCCATATAGCGCCCCTATACCATATAGGGACGTGTCACAGACAAGCCAGATTGGCTCGGTTGACCTTGGGTCTATTGGTCGCAGGATGGGATATTTACAGGTGACATCTTTGATTGCCTGGAAACATCTGTCATGAATTTCATGCCAGAGGAAGGGGTGGCTGTTCCTCTGGATTCCCATCAGGGGTGTTGTGTATGTGGATACATCTGGCATGAATGGTGCCAGATATTCGACCAGGCCTACAAACCATTGTATCTCATTCAGGTTCCTGGGCTTCCACCAATTGTGGATGCAGGCCATCTTGTCCTCATCCATGTGAACTCCTCTGTCATTGATTATATGGCTGAGGCAATCTAGTCTTTCTGTGAATAGGTCAACCTTATCTCTTTCAAGATAGGAAGTCAGCCTTCACGAGCATGTCAAGCATGAGGGACACATGTTCCAAGTGGTCCTCTATTGTATCGCTGTACATGAATGCATTCGTCTAAGTATGCATGTACTATCCTAGCTATATACTCTTGCAACAGTCACCATTATTAACCATTGGAAGGTGGCTGGTGTGTTGCAGTCTCCTTGCTGCATGATGTGACTCAGGAAGGTGCTGAAAACAGTTGAGAAAGCTGTCTTTGGGACATCGTTGGGATCGATTCTGACTTGTTTGTATGTGTTCGACAAGTCAATTTTTGAGCGATACTTCGCTCATGTGACATCCATCCTAATCTGGTCTTGATCAGGGAATGGGGTGACATCCTTGACTGTGTTGTCGTTGCACTTCCTGCAGTCGACGACTGTCCTGAGTCTCCCATTCTTTTTAGGGATGCAGAGCATTGGGGCCACTTGCAACACACTTGCTCTCTCCCACCATCCAGCTTTTGTATATAGTTGGATCTTTTCTGCCAGCTGAGGTTTCAGCGAGTCTGGGCAGCACAGAAAATGGTAGGTGTAACACATACCCTCATCAATCAAGGGTATGCGGTGATTTACTTCCTGGAGTGGTGGCATCTTTGCAACCACTCCCTTCATGTGATCCTCATATTTTTTATACAGTTCTTCCCTCAGATGAGGAATCTCCACATTCTGAGTATTTCTGGGGCTTCATATGTGCAAGCATAGCTTGCTGTTCACCCCCAAGTGCCAATGTAGATGCCTCAAGACTTCAGTGAGGCATGGCAGGGCCAGGATTATTCCTCATCAGTATGGCCCCACCAGATAGTCAGGCACTCCTCAGCTTCGAGGGTGGCATTTCCTTATGCCTTCCTTTCTCCTGTGGTCGATTTTCCACAGAACTGGATATATCCAGTTCTGTGAGTGTGGAGATGGTGGTACCCCCAACCTCTATTGTATTCGTATCAAATTTTAATCACACACTGTGTGATCAGAGGAAAGGGATCCCAAGGATGCAGTTGTATCGATTGATGTTTGCAATGTCGAAATAGGCGTCACACAAGAAGGCTCCCAGGCACAGCTTCGTCTGGGAGCCATGTGTGATCTTTGAGCAGCTTCCAACACATCCCAGTTGTAACATTAACTGGGATGCCAGGGTGAATGTAGGTAGTTTGGCAACTGTTGTGAAAGCAGGGCTCACGAAGTTGGTCATGCTCCCTGTGTCTATCATGGTCAATGCCTCGCAGCCATTGACCTGTGCCTTTACTATCACACAAGCGCATGCTTGTGGGGGGATTGCTGGTCTAGGGGTAATGGTGGTATTGGTGCACATCCTGTATCAGAATGTGTGGTCAGTTTCTTCTGTCGGATGGAGGGCCATCAGTCATCGAGGGCCATCTGGGATCACCAGGGCTTCCAGATCAATATATGAATGTGGATCACCACCTACGCTCTCATGAACATGTGAGAGCCTATTGGCCAGCCTCCGCAGCTCCCTTCAGAGGTGCTCATTCTCCTGCACTGATTGCTGCATCTGTCATTCGTTCTGGATCACTGCTCCCCAAATACCCTGGATTAGCTCCCCCATTCTATCTACATCTGTCCTGGCCATCTGGAATTCCCTCGATGAGGATGCGACACTCATCAAGGCATCACATTCCCTAGGCTGGAGGGAATTGCACATCCTCACAACCTGATGACCTATACTAGTCAGGGACACATGGACCTTGGCCATGTCTACCACTGGTTGATCATCCTCTATCATGTCGTCCAGTTGGGCAATGGTGAGGTCCACAGTGGCCTCCATGTGGTTCAATTCCTCCAACACATATCCTATGTGGGGGAGGACCATTTTACCTGTCGCCTCCTCTCTCACAGTCCCATCCTTCACCATATGCTCTTTGTCTCTGCTGCCTGGGAACAGCACATGCAGCTATCAATGATGGTACCTCTGCAAGCTCATTTCTGATGATATGAGCTCTGTATATTCTACACATCTGACATTCATCTATGTGTGTCAGACCAAAACATTTCAAGTAGTGCCAGGTGTGATCATTCATCATAGGAGGCATTGCCTCATTTTCCATTGCATTCACCATTCCCCATGGGTCGATTACTTCATCTTCTTCCTCATCAGATGATGCCTCATCGTCTGGCTCCATGTCCTCGACTGGGTTGCCTTCCACAGTCAACTCCTCAATGTCCATCTGAGCATAGTGGATTTCTTCATCATCCTTGGCAGAATCATGTGTCTCCATCGACCCAAGGTATGCAATGGGCTCTCCATTGTTGTCACTGTCATAGTATCCACCATAGATGTCGATGACCTCATCATCGGCATCTACCTCCTCTTCCGATGATGCTTCCTTATCTTCTTCCTTATGGGAAGATGTTTCATTGTCCGGGGCCTCTGGAGATTCATTGGCATGCTTGTCCTCAATCACCTCAGCAGTGAATCGTCTGGCCTTGCCAGTCTTGCCATCCTTTGACACAATGTTCTTATGTAAGCAATTGCTGTGTTTGCACACATCAATATACTGAATGGTGCACAGCAGAGTTTGAAATGCCACATGCTTTTCTTAGACTTACTAAAACATGCCAAATAGCTGAGCTATGCACAATAAATGGTGGGTACAAGGAAATCATGCCTGCATGCAACAATGTTCTCCCCTAATTATATGATACTAAATCAACTACATGAACAAGCTCATATCCAACAGGTTAGCCTCTGCTAAGTACATATGAGAACTGCACTTGAAATTGCAGTACATGAAGCAATATTGAGATGTGAACCCTTTGTGGTTTTGTGATGCATCCTGTCTTCAAGCAATGGAAGTATTTGGGGTCATCACAGCTGGAGTGGTGCATGGGTGTATCACTATGTGGCAGTGGTATGCATTTGCTGTACACTCTGGGTGGAGTAAATTCACACAGCATAATGCCTCTTGAACCTCAACCACCACAATCCCCCCATG